>CAUYQU010062404.1:0-12113 GCA_963574635.1 Cheracebus regulus | reverse complement strand
GTGTGGCTCCTCTGCCGGGAATCTCCCAGTCTGTGGGCAACAAAAATTCGTCGGAAAGTGTGGCGTCCACTCGTTCTCTGCGCTTTCACTGGGAGCTACATTCCTGAGCTGTTGCTAATCGGCCATCTTGGATCTCTCTCCGATAGTCTATCAAATGCTGTTGACTGCATAGTACTTTCAGCTTGAAATCTGGAAAGCATGGTAGGAATTATACTTCCATCGACTTTTTCCTTTTCTGATTAAATAATTTTACACCTAACCAGTGAGAAGGAATCTTTAAAAATAATCAACAATGAAATATCTTTTCCTTCAGTCATGACATTAGAGTTGACCCTTAAACAATGTGAGAGTTATAGGAGACAGCCTGGGCAATATCATTCTGCATGGAGGCATGGGCAAGAATTTCATGACAAAGACACCAAAAACTATAGCAACAAAAGCAAAAATTGGCAAGTGGGATCTAAGGAAGCTTAAGAGCTTCTGCATAGCAAAAGAAACTATCCGCAGAGTAAACAGACAACTTACATAGATATTTGGAAACTGTGCATCAGACAAAGGTCTATCCAGCATCTATAAGGAACTTAGACAAATTTACAAGAGAAAAACAACCCCATTAAAAAGTGGGCAAAGGACCCAAACAGACATTTTTCAAAAAAAGATATACATGCAGCCAACAAGCATATTTTAAAAAGCTCAATATTGCTGCCCATTAGAGAAATGCAAATCAAAACCACACTGAGATACCATCTCACACCAGTCAGAATGGCTACTATTAAAAAGTAAAAAAAAAAGTAACAGATGCTGGTGAGGTTGCAGAGAAGAAAAAGGAACACTTCTACACTGTTGGTGGGCGTGTAAATGAGTTCAGTCATTGTGGGAAGCAGTATGGTGATTCCTCAAAGAGCTAAAAGCAGAACTCCCCATTCAGCCCAGCAATCCCATTACTGAGTATATACCAAGAGGAATATAAAGTATTCTACCATAAAGACACATGCATGTGAATATTCATTGCAGCACCGTTCACAATAGCAAAGGCATGGAATCAACCTAAATGCCCATCAGTGACAAATTAGCTAAAGAAAATATGGTACATATACACCATGGAATACTATGCAGCCATTAAAAAGCAAGCTCATGTCTTTTGCAGGAAGATGGATGGAGCTGGAGGCTATTATCCTTAGCAAACTAACGCAGGAATAGAAAACCAAATACTGTGTGTGGGAGATAAATGATAACAAATGGGCATAAAGAGGGAAACAACAGACACTGGGCCTACTTGAGGGTGAAGATTAGGAGGAAGGAGAGGAGCAGAAAAGATAACCGTTGAGTACTGGGCTGGGTGATGAAATAATCTGTACAACAAACCCCCATGACATGAGTTCACCTACATAACAAACCTTCACATGTACTCATGAACCTAAAATAAGAGTTAAAAAAAAACCCAACAATGTGAGGGATGGTGGCACCAACCCCTCCCCTACACTCTGCAGTTAAAAATCCACGTGTAGCTTATGACTCACCAAAAACTTAATTACTAATAGTCTACTATTGACTTGAAGCCTTACAGATAATATAAGTAGTCACTTAACACATAAACTAGTATCTATTAGGTTGTGCAAAAGCAGTTGGGTTTTTTCCATTACTTTCAATGGCAAAAACTTCGATTCCTTTTGCATCAACCTAACATATATATTTCATGAATTCATGATATACCTTTTTAATTTTTTTTAATTTCTAGGTTACACAATTCATCTGTGAGTTTTTTTCAAGTTGTCACAAATTTCCAAACAATTTTCAAACATATTTATTGAAAGAAAATTTGCATATAAATGGACTGATGCAGTTCAAATCCATGTTGTTCAAGGGTCAACTACATGTTGTCTCATTGGTACAAAATTTAGGAATTAGGCTGTGCTAACAATGGCTACATAATCTTAAGTAAGTTGCCTCTTGAAGTCCCATTTGTCTCATTTATAAAATAAAGTTGGGGTCCTGGCTAAGACAGTCTTTAAAATCCTTTCCAGTCTGCCAGCCTGTGACTTTTCTGCCACTACTGGTCATTACACAGGCAAGTGTACAGCTAACGTCTGCCTCCTTTGGAGCATCTGCTGTGCTTTGTTGTTTAAGCTAGGAACAAGCATTAATCTTTGCATCTCTTAAATAAAGCAACTTGGAAGCCCTTCACAGATGCTTCTAAGTGAATGAAAGAACATGCATTTGGAAGCCTGTGAGGCGACCCTTATGTTCCAAGGAGAAACACCTGAGAACTTTGTCATTCCATTATTATAAACCTACCACTACAGAGTGTCACTTTCAACATTTATCAGATTATTGCAGCTGCCATTTTTCTGGTTTTAAATGGCCACTTCTTTTGTGTTTTTACATTTTCTTCTTTTTCATCACCAGCACTAGCAGTTGTTTTTTTGAGGGGGAGGCGTTTTTTCCAAAAGAGATAAGTTGTTGCTTGAGAAGAATGCCTGTATATACAACAAACAGAAGTCATCTTGAGATGCTGTTGCTGCTACATCATTAGCCAGACATCCTTATCAGGGACTCTCAATGCTGTGCAGGGCCACTGCAGAAGCACAGCTCAAAATCTTGTCGTCGTAAAACTGCCAGGGACTCTTAAGTGTTTTTTCACTTAATCCATTGCTCCTGATGGAACAATGCTCCTGAATGGTAGAGAAGACCCCCAATCATCAGTCTGCCACATATACTGCAATCACAAATTGACTGTCAAGAGGGTCCTTTGAGAATTGCTTTTATCATTTCCCAGTCCCAGATTATAGCCTCCCTTCAGGAATGATGCCAATGAGAGATAAGGATATGCAACTCTGTGATTTTTTTACCAAAGTCATTTGGGGACACAACAGGGCTGCATGAACTTTCTAATATTTAAGCTCAGTTTCACCTTTTTATACCTCATTTTTTGTGGCACAAAATCTTCCCTGTTCTCGCAAGGTAGCTTTCCACCTCTAATTACTGTTTACTTTGTTGGCATGTGTTGTTTTTGTTCTAGAATATTTCTCTTCTTATTTTATCTGTTCCCACACAAAACCTTGGCAATATTTACTCCTTCCCCTGAATTCCTAGACTTCCCACATTGTATTTTTATTTCTTCCATCTAATCCTGATTATTTCCATTCTCCAGTGCAATATATTTTCCTTTTGCTCAAACTACCCCGAGTGCCTCTCCAGCCTCACATTTCCATCCTGTGCCGTATTTTGGTTTCAGCCATAGCGAACCACTTGCTCCCCTCCCAAGTTCTGCACATTGGCAGCTCCTCTGAGCCTTTGCCTGTGCTATTCCACACTCGTGACATAACTGAAATCTACTTGCCTTGAGACTCATCTTGAGCACTGCTCCACCTGGGAGATCTCTGGTCACTAGCCACTGGTAGCCCCAGATATTCCACCTGTGCTCACCCACAGCCTCCTTCTTAATTTGTGAACATCTTTGCCTCCTTGAAGACAGAATCTATACAGTCTTTGTGTTCCTATCTTTGTTTTGGTGCTCAAATAGGTTGAATGGGGATTTTTACTTTGCATTTTATGACACAGAAAACCTTCTTCCTAATGTGGTATGATTCTCCTTCAGACTATTTTCTGACCTCATGAGGGAATGTTTTTACAGTAACAGCTTCCCTCTCCCACACCTTCCTGCTTCACTCCTTTATAAAGTTCATCCTAGTAATCTCTAAAAGTAATTCAGTACAAAGCAGGAGATTTGGCAGGAACTATATGTTTTGGGACCTGCCAAGCCGGGAGGGTTTAAGGTGGCTATTAAAGATTTTGCAAATGCCATTTATACCAAAGAAACAGCAGCAGCATTTATCACTTGCTTTCTTGGCTGCAAAAAAAGTCTCAGCTGAGCCAAAGCTGATTACATTGGGCCATGTAACAAAGGTAATTTATTCATCATACACACAATCCCCCTTAACTAAAATCAGAATTTTAAGTGCTGACTGAAAGGAGAGCTAATGTATCTATCAGTGCACAATTATCCTGTAGCCCAAAAAGGCACTTAAGAGTGCTTTTTAATCGTTTTCTTTCCTAAACCTAATTATTGTTGACTTTTGCAGATGTCTAATAATTAACTCATTCATAGAACATCAGTCTGTGTTTTTTTTTTTTTTTTGGCCTTCACCACTACCTTTCTAATTCATATTTTGCATGTCCTGGGGCTTTGTATCTGTATAAAGCTTTCCCAGTTTTCTGGGTAGCTTTTAACAATACCTTATAAAGCAGGGGCTCAGCTGAATCCTTTTCCTGGGAGAAATTTGATATCTTGAGAGAAACAAGGTTTCTGTTCTTCACATTCCTCTGATTTATAGATGTGTCTCCCACTTGCCTCCCTAAACCCTAATGATCACCACTCATCATCTTGGTCCACCCAGAATCCAACACTGTAGACTTTCTTCTCTTCTGGTTGTTGACAACTTAAAATGAATTCCAAGCTGAGATTTCTCCTATTCCTAGCTTTCTTCACAGACACCCTACCCTTGCAGCTGAGCAGACCCAAGTGGGCTTTCTACTCCCAGTTAAACCCCCTGACAGTTTCCCCTCCTGGCTCAGTTGCAAAATAGGTCTTTCAAAGAGGGTTCATTTTGCTCTGTGCCTGTGGTGAGCGTATGTGTGGTGATGGTGGTGGGGGGGAAGGGGACAGTACACGTGCTCTGAAATTCATATTGCAATTCTAAGTTTCTCAGCTTGCTAATAGTACAGTGGAGAGACTAGAGGTTGAATGGCTGAGAAGAGGTAGATGTGTGTATACAAATAAAACCCAGTGGGGTTTAAATGTTGTCTTCTTTTTTGCATGTGCAAATTAAAGGAAATAGACCACTGAGTGTTATTCTCTCACTCAGTGTTCTGTTTTCTCCCCATTACACCCGCTCTTCCTACCCTTTAATTCCACCTACTTTCTTTGGGGAAGGCTAGTCTGTCTTGGACCTGCTGATCCATATACCTTTCAAAAAAGTCTAGTTTGATTGGCACTGATGAGGTGCTGGTTTCCCAATAGCTCCAACCCTATCCCCAACCTTCAGTCTTCTCCAAGAAGGAAGCCGCTGTGGGCTCCTCCAGGTGGTGGAACATGATGTTGCTATGTGCTAGACTCTTAGTTATTTGGTTCACAGTAGTATCAGTGCTAGTAGTCTTAGTTATTTTTCCCCTCGGAATTTGAGGAGGTGAAGAAATCTAGTTTCTTCAGGAAATCTTTAGAGGGGAAGAGTTTCTGCAGGCTGATAGATGAATCTCATTTGATATATGGGTATGTTATGTGGGCACAGAAGCAATCTTTCAGCTTCGCTCACCACCATAGGTATGACCATCTGTTTGGCAGGAGAGGAATCCTGGTCCATGTGGTCTAGGGGAGAGATCTGTTTTCTCTCTGCATGTTTTTTTTTCTTGTACTTAAAAGACATATTCTCTAGGGGGTTATCTTGTGTCCTCTTTCAGTGGTGGCCGACTCTCCTTTTTCCTCAGGGAGGAAGATGAGTACTCAGAACTGCGATCAGAGCTCAGCCAGAGTCAACACGAGGTCAACGAGGACTCTCGAAGCGTGGACCAAGACCAGACCTCCGTCTCCATCCCCGAAAACCAGTCTACCATGGTCACCGCTGACATGGGTGAGTCTGCCTGCCCTTACTGCCAAGCCAGAGTTTGGTTTCTGAAGTGTAATAGAAATTTTATAAATGTGAGGCAGCTTGAATTAAAATTTAATTTTTCAAGGAGTTTGCTGAGTGGATGAAGTCACATGTATTTCAGTCCCTTGCACATTACTTTGTTGGTCAAAATGGAACTGAAGATTTCTGCCCTGATACAATTGTGATTCAAACATAAGTCACTTAGATTTGAAAATTCTGGAAGTAGCCAGTTTAAAAGGCTATTTCAGTATTCCAAGTTATGGTAATATCTGAACTATGATGGTGGGAATGGAAGGGATGGGATGGGGGCCAACACACTGCGGTGGAAGAACCCCAGTAGGTTCTAACAACTCCTTGGGGTGGGTAAGAAGGAGGAATCCAAAATGACTCCAATGTGTTGTTCCTAAGTGACTAAGAGAATGGTCATATATTCCTTAGTAAGGATGCTTCGTTGAGAAATGAGTTGGGAAATAGTCATACCATGTTTGAGGTTGCAGAGAAATACCCATGTGTAAATATCTGGTATGGTACATTTTAAACTGCAGGTTGTGACCTACTATTGGGTCTTGAAATTATATGAAGAAGTATTTTTTAAATGAAAGCAAATGGGAAAGGAAGTGATAGTAGTGTTTCATGAAGTTTGTTTCTTGCATCTTTGTAGGTAGTAAGTTGTCAAATGAATGTTCTAACTGTGGGTTGAGTCAAAATGTTGCAAAACCACTGCTCTTGGCTACCTGGATATTTGGAAAGAGATCGAGGTTGAGAGAAGAGGCTTTGAAGTTATCTGAGCAGAGGTGATCCCTGTGGTTGAAGGATATGGAGTCAAAAGAGGGAGGAGCATCATATCTTAGGATATATTCAGATGTATAGGAGAGTTGGAAGAAGAAGCAGGAGAAAGAAGAGTCCATATAGTGCGTTTTCTTGAGTTTTATACTGAGTTTTTCTTGGAAATTAAAATTTTGTTGGAGAGAGAGAGATTTTAATCAAATGTTACATGTTAGGGTTTGATTAAAATCCTGTAAGTGCTACAACATTATGGAACACAGTACTATTAGAGTGTAGCCAAAGAAATCTGATTCAGTCTAGGATTACAAGAAGTCTTCCTCTAGGAGGTGTTTGACCTCAAATCTGGAGGATCAGTAGGAATCAAGCAGGTCAAGGAAGAGATAGCATCCAGTGAGGGAGAGGGATGCATTTAAGGTGGCAAAAGATGGTCATGGATGGAGGACATAGAGGTGTGAGAGCAGGGCTGGAGAGGCAGGCAGGAGCTAGACCATGCAGAGCCTTACAGGCCACTCTAGAGACCATGTTTAGCCTTTACCCAAAGATCCACAAGAGGCTACTGAAAGATTTTAATAGTGGGGAAAGAGAATAAGATAATCAGATGTGCATTTTGAATCAGTCACTCTGTAGTGTGGAGAAAGAATCCATAGATGAAGAATGAGTTGAGGAGGCTAGCTCAGAAACTGTTGCAGAAGTCTAGATGGGCAAAATTGTTGCTGGGATTAGGGTGGTAGCAGTTGAGATTTAATAAAGATGTAAAATTGGCAAGATTTTCTGAAGGATTGGAAAGTGATTGAAGGTGGAGGGGTGTGTATACCCCTAAGAGGTTGTTTTGCACAATAGATGGACAACAGGGCCACTCGCCGATAGGGCACATAAGAAGTAGGACCAGGTGGTTTTGCTTTGAGTTTTGTTTTACTTGGGGCAGAAACGATATGATAGGTGGAGATCATGTGTTTTGTTTGTCCATGGGTTTATAGTGTCTTGAAGTATTCAAGTGGGAGATGCTTCAGAAGGCAATAGGTATTCAGTTAAAAAACCAAGAGGAGCTTTTTATTTAATTAAGGAACTAATTAAAATTGTGTGTATGTTACAATCACACAACTCCCTGCAACCGGACCATGCATGTACCAAGTTCACACCACCATGCTAAGTTCACACCGACATGCTAAGTTCATACAGGCTTCATAAAGCTCTAACCCTGGGCTGAAGAAAAGCAGCTGGGAGACATATGCATGTTTGCAGATGATAACTGCTGACTCCGTCATTGTCCTATTTGTGTCTTTCTATCGCATTGGCGTTTTAAATTATGTAATAGTATTTATTTGCTTGACTGACTCGCCCACTGAATTCCACTAGGCAGAAGTGTGTTTGTTTCATCTCCTAGTACATCTTCAGAGACTGTCACAGGGCCTGGCACATAACACGTCTTTAAAGATAGTAGTGGGAATGGATAAATGAGGTAATCAACCAGTGCACCAGTCAGCCAGCCAAAGATGTAGGAATAAAATGAGGAGAGTGGTGTTCTGGAAGCCAGTGGGGCAGAGGAGGCTCTAATAAGGAAGGAGCTATCAGAAGTCTGAATTACATCTAAATCCAAATAAAATGCGTCAAAGCCATTGAGAGCTGTAGATTGGTAGTAGCTTAAGCCAGGCAGAAGTGTGTTGAGGAGCGAAGACAATTTCCCCAACTAAACTGAACCCAGACCCTGGGCTTTGTGTTACAATACACACAGTTCCCTGCAACCAGACCATGCATGTGCCAGGTTCACACTAGCATGCTAAGTTCATACCAACATGCTAAGTTCATACAGGCATCATAAATCTCTAACCCTGGCAGCCCCAAGCTTCAGGACTCTGTTGTTGTCCAGCCTTAGGCAGCCAGATATTTAAACAGCCTAGAAATTGCTAGATTTAAACAGCCTAGAAATTGCTCATCATTGCAGAGTGTCAGCCCTATATTGATTCCTCTGTTCGCTTCTCTCAAATTGTGTTTTATGGAATTAATAAGGGACCTGCACTCCAACAAAGTTTCTTAATTAAATAAGTTTGGAAAATGCAGGGATAAACCCACTTACGTGGATGTCTTTCCCGTGGGACTTCTCGGGCCTCCTGACGTGAGGTGGCATCTGTAGCCCTGGTCCCCGCACAGAAGCCAATGTCCTCCTGCCTACGCCCTGGGACATCCTCATTCTCCCAAACCATTCTTTTCACTCTGTTTCTCATTTTAAAATACACAGGATAATTGCAACTGGTGGTAGCCGCTTTCCTGAGAAGATTGAGTTCCTGGAGGGGAGTGACCGTCCCTGCCCCATGTTGGCACGTGTTCTCTGCCCACACATAGAAGCTTTTTTTCATTTAGTCAGCAAACGCACTTGGGGCTGTGCTAGGTCCAAGGGGTGAAAGACAGAACCTGCTGGCAGGTCACTGTGTGCCCACCCTTGAATCCTTTAAGCCTAGAGTGACCTCTTGATTCCTCAGCATGCGGCCGACAGGGCACTCCCTGCTTCTGGCCCCCACCTTGGCCGTTTGTCCTGTTTTCCTTCCAGCTCCAGCCACTCTGGCCTCCTGACTTACTGTTCCTGCAACCTGAGCTGCTTCTCCTGCCCCGGGGCTCTGCACTGTCTGTTCCGTCGGGCCTGGAGCCCTCCTTCCCCAGCCGCTGTCTCTGCAGAGCCCCCCCCACCCGCCCTGCTCCCTAGAGTCAGGCCGCATCCCTCACTCTTCATGGAGCCACTCACCTCCCTTTCCCTGCTTTGTTTTCCTTCATAGCATGGAGTACTCCCTGTGGATGCTGTGTTTGTACTCATTTCCTTGTGTGTTTCTGGCTGTCATGTCAGAGTGCAGGCTCCAAGCGGTCAGGGACTTCACCTGCCTAGTTACCAGCATAGCAGTGCGTGCACGTAGGAGATACTTGAGCAGCAGTGAACGAACCCCATCCCAGAGCTGACAGTTCTTTGGAGGATGCAGATAGGTCCACAGGGAAGACCTCACAGTGCAGTTATGACCCCGTAGCAGGCCTGCAGTGGCCCTGGCGATACCCTTGGGCAGGAGCATGGAAGAATGCTTCCCAGAAGTCACAGCCGAGCAGGAATCTGGGGCTGAGTGCGGGTGGAGCAGGTGAGGAGGAGGGTGCTCTGAGCAGGGGCAGCTCTGCTGGATCCCCCAGGAGGACTTGGGCACAACAAGGCGGAGTTCATTAAGGCTGCTCACACGGCGCAGTGTTTGTTCATCGGAACTGGCCATCTGCCTCTTCTTATTCCTTTGCCATTTTCCAATTAAATTTCTTCAATAGGGAAAAAAGCTTCCATATGTAAGCACCATTATAGGAAATCATTTAAAAGTAGCCATTTCATTGTGGTTGCTATATTTGTAAACCTGCATTAGTAACCCAGAGGTTGTCTTGAGCTGCAGAATTTGCTGCAGTATATTTGCCGATCTCCAAAGATAACAGAACTAAGTCCAGCCTATTCGCTTCATCAAAAAGCACTTTTCTTTTATTTTCACACCCCACCCATCAGAGTTCAGCTGCCCCTTCAGTAGACTAGTTGCTGGACATTGTCTTCTGAGCCTGGAGGAGCAATCCAATTAAAAAGTGCTTTGATTCACCTAGCAGTCAAATAAAGGAGAAAAGTTTCAGCCTCTGTCACATTGCATCTTTTAAAAAAATTACCTCTCTTCAAAGATGGTCACACAGGTGTTCAGAAAATAAAGGTAATTAAGTGCACAAGGCCAAGGTAGGAGTCATCGCTTAGAGTTTTTATGTCCTCTATCTGGCAGAGGCTCGCCATTAAAAGAGAGGCTGCATATGCCAGCTAAGACACTTTGCTCACTTACTGTGTGTTAAGCATTTATGTATCCCTCATGTTTAATCCCCAACCTTGAAGGATGCCCTGGAGGTCTCCTCATCTGTAAAATCAGGATAATGAAGTTTAGAGAGGGTAACTCACTTGTCCAAGGCCGCACAGCCAAGTTGTTTTTGTTGTTGCTGCCTGTGTTTGTATAGATGGCTTTCCTTTGAAAACATGCCAGTGGTTGATGTCGTTTGCTTACTGCAGTCCTTTGAGGTCTCTAGGGCTGATGGAGGAAGTAGGGAGCCGCTGTGCCATCACAAGCACCTGGTTTAATAGCGAAGCATTTGTAATCAGATTTTGTATCCCTTCATATTATAATCAAAACAACACATTTGGACCCAGTGACTGTGGGTATTGCAATAGAGCAGAGCACAGATGTGTGCACCCGGGCTCATTGCATCAGTTAGGGCATTTTGGGTGTCCTCTCCTGCTGTTCGTTTTCCCACCTCTGTTAATGCAACAGCAATTCTTTTCTGGAGCAATTGTTTCCAAAACAAACAAAATCCCTGATTGTATGGGCCTTTGCACAGCCAGTGAAGCGTTCCGCTATTTTGAGATCTCTTCTGATTTGGGATGAGAAATTTTTATTTTTCTGGAATTTAGCAACATTAAACTATTATACCCTCAGGGTTGAAATATCAAACGATTATACCCTCAGGGTTGAGGTTTATACCCTTACGGTTGAAATCTACTCTTATGTTAAATATTCTATACTTAGAATACCTTGCTTGCTGGTATGATCACTTAGATTTTTCCTCTCTATGAGTAGTTTTTGGAGGGCAACCAAGGAAGAATTTACACATGAAACCTGGCTTTTTGGTGCAGTTGTGACTGTGAGATACGTTTAATGCTAAAGCCAGATTTTCCTGGCTTAGTCACTGCTGAGGCTTAAGCTTCAGGAAAAAAATGTGTACAAGTGTCCAGCAGCCACTCAGAGTGAAGAGAGAGCGTCGGGGCAGGGAAAGTCCAAAAGCAGTTTCTGCAGACATGGAGAGAAGTGTTTGCACAGGTAAGGCAGGGAGGCTGGAGAATACTCGGTTTTTGCTAGGAATGAGGTGGCTAGATAGTCAGTTATCCTCTAGTCTACAGACTGAAAAGGTTAGACCGCACTGAAAGTTGTACCCTAACTAGTTGATGTAACAGGCCAAGCTCTTTGTTCCTTTTTCTTTTCTTTATTTGGGCAGCTTAATTTCTCTGGAGAGGGTCACAATGTGGATCATCCCTGAGCGCCAGCTAACAGTTTGAACATTGATTCACTAGAGCACTCTCTGTGACTGTGACTGTGACTGTGACTGTGTGTTTTCTCCCAGGAATCTGAGCCTGGTCAAGCAAGACCTGTTTGTGAATGGTAGCAGAGCTAAGTGACTGAGGAGAACCCCCTAAAGTCATTCCAGAACCTTCCTTAGAGTAACCAGGGTTGAGAGCAGGAAAGGTTATTGTTCTACTTTAGTTCGTGTTACTTTGGAATATTTTCTCCAAATTCTACCATTTCATAACTTTTCAGTTTCCAAAAGAGACTTGCGGTATGAGATGGAAATGGAAAGGCATTAATGTATAGCATTTACTCACACAATTCTTGGAATTCATGAACTCCTATTAATAATATAAACAGTCTTTATTTTCTTTTTTTTTTATTTTTTTATATTTTTATTTTTTATTTTTTTTTTTTATTTTATTGCATTTTAGGTTTTGGGGTACATGTGAAGAACATACAATATTGTTGCATAGGTACACACGTGGCAGTGTAATTTGTTGCCTTCCTCCCCTTCACCTATATCTGGCATGTCTCCCCATGCTATCTCCCCCCAACAGTCTTTATTTTCTAAACAGAC
>CAUYQU010062403.1:0-14919 GCA_963574635.1 Cheracebus regulus | reverse complement strand
GTGGCTCCTCTGCCAGGAATCTCCCGGTCTGTGGGCAACAAAAATTCGTCGGAAAGTGCGGCGTCCACTCGTTCTCTGCGCTTTCACTGGGAGCTACATTCCTGAGCTGTTGCTAATCGGCCATCTTGGATCTCTCTCTGGATTTACTATTATTTATTGAACTAGTCCCCTATTCCTACTGATGATTATTTAAATTGTTTATTTCTAGGGCATTTTTTGTTTTGTTTTACTTTTGCCATAATAAACAACACTGCAATGAATAACCTTGTCTCTAAGTGACTTCATATAAGAGCAAGTATACCTACAGGACATATTCCTCGAATTTGCTAGGTCAAAGGGAAACTTTGATATTATCTAGTAGCCCTTGACAGAAGTTGAAACAATTTAGAGTCCTAATACACTTACAATATGTTAGAATGCTTGTTTCCCCATATCTTCACCATCATAGTACGTAATCAAACTTTTTCATCTGTGCTACTCTAGTAGGTGAAAAATGGTAATAGTATAACCCCCAAAAGAGGATTTTTTTTCCTCCACATCCTCACCAGCATTTGTTATTACCTGTCATTTGGATATAGGCCATTTTAACTGGGATGAGATGGTATCTCATTGTAGTTTTGATCTGCATTTCTCAATGATGTTGAGAATCTTTTCATATCCTAGTTGCTATTTGTATGTCTTTTTTTGTTTGTTTTAAATTTTTTAAAAGGTTTTTTTTTTTTTTTTTTTTTTTTTTAGTGGAGATGGGGTCTCACTGTTACCCAGGCTGGTCTTCAATTCCTGGACTCAAGGGATCCTCGTGCCTCAGCCTCCCAAAGTACTGAGATTATAGATGTGAGACACTATGCCTGGCCCCTTTGTTTTCCTTACTGAATTTTAGTCTTTTAATTTGTAGGGGCTCGTTTATATTTTACTGAAAGTAACTACAAAAATGAGTTGCACCAGCTTGGGCAACATGATGAGACCCTGTCTCTACCAAAAATACAAAAAATTAGCCAGGCATGGTGGCACATGCCTGTGATTCCAGCTACTCGGGAGGCTGAAATGGGAGGATCATTTGAGCCCAGGAGGTGGAGGTTGCAGTGACCCAATATTGTGCTACTGCACTCCAGCCTAAGCAAGAGTAAGACCCCATCTTAAACAAACAAACAAAAAAAATGAGTTGCAGATATTTTTTGCAGTTTGTCATTTTCCTTTTGGCTTATCTGGTGGCAACTTTTTGCCATACTTTTTTTTTTTAAAAGACAAGGTCTCACTGTGTTGGCCAGGCTGGTCTTCAGCTCCTGGCCTCAAGCTATCCTTCTACCTCAGCCACTGGAGTTGTTGAGATTACAGGCATGAGCCACCATGCCCAGCTCATACATTTATAGAAATTGAATTTATCAGTCTTTTAGATCTCATGTCAGTGAAAATGTCTTTTCTGTTCTAAGGTTATAAATGAATTATTGTATAGTTCTATTGTTTACATTTAAACCTTTTACATATCTGGAGTTTGTGTTAGTATAGTGTATGGGGTATGGATCCAAACTTTTTTCTAGATGGCCCATTTGTCTGAATGGGAAACTTTTTACTGCTGTCATTCTTGGACTATCCTCTACATGCACGTGGATCACATTTCTGTTTGCTCAGCCTAGAGATCACAACTCAGATGCCTGTAGAGACTAGGCAAGTTACATAAAAGGGTGAAGAGTGCCAGGTGGGAAGCATAGCCAGCTGGAAATGGATGGCATCCTTTTATAAAGAGGGCAGCCACTACCCAGTGCCTGTGGATTACTCTTGCACGAATGCAGTAGGGCCCAGTGTTGCCAGATCTTTGTCAAGAGAAGCTGAAAGTACAGATTTTTATATGAAGACTCTTGATTTTAAAATGTTAACAAATTTAAATACAGCCTTAACTAAACAAAATATGTCTTCAGGCCTGATTTGGCCCAGAAAAGCCTTCTGATATTCCTGGCCAAGAATGAGATTTCTAACAACTTTACTCTCCTATGAGTAAAGAGAACATACATGGTCTAGTAGTTTGACAGCATAGTAGTTTATAGCTGGAGTCTGGGAAGAGGAGAGAAAAGTATGGAACCTCTATATAAGCCAAAGTCTTTGCTCTCACAGACTGAAACATTAATGGGAGAAATAGAAGCATTTTACCATCTCACCTTTTATCCCAAGTACATGAGAATGGATATGGCCATTTATTAGAGGACATTCTTGATTTAGTGGATATTTGAATTAGAAAAATAATCTTGTTTTCCAACTCTGCCATTCTGATTTTGCCCAAATGACAAAATGGTGCATATTTTGGGGAAAATAATTGCTCAGAATTAATCCTAGAACTGAACTGTAGTACCGACTTATTTTTTGTACCCTGTACTTTTCCGTTTCTCACTGCTGGTGGCTAGGGACAGGGAGTAAAATCCCTTCTTTACAACCTGTTAAAAGTAATGTGCTCAGCACCTTTAAGTGGGTCGAAATTTGTGCTAATGATCAAGTTGCCAGAGCCTATGCCGCTTTGAATTGAAAAGCTTGTCAGGATCTTTTCTGGGTTGCTAATGAGTGGGTCGCAGAGGCCCATCCGGGTTTTGTAGGACCTGAAGCCTACACAATTTGAATGACACGATAGAAAAAATAAATATCTTTTGAAAGTTTTGTAAAAACGGTATGATTTTGCGAACGCACAGGGACCCGTGCAACTGAAGGACCTTTCAATTAAAGCTTGATCAACGTCATTGTCATCTGCCCCTTCTGACCCCCTACCACCGGGTTAAGGGCTTTCCACACCTCATGTTTTGGTCCCCACACCATCACCCTAAGAAATAGTTACTATCTCCTATATCTCCTAACGATATACTATGTATAGTATATACTTTGTATAAAACACCGTACTCGTAAAGCCACGTAGAGCACAAATTCTTTAAATATCCTGTCCAACCCAAACGCCCCTTTCTCTCCACATCCCTATACGACCTCCCACGACGGTACTGCTGGGGCTCGAGGCGCAACAAGGGTGGTACAGAGTTTGGATTGTCTTGAGCAGGTCGACAGGAGGGAGGATATGTATAAAAGGCAGTCACACTGGAGAGTCTGGAGCGGCCGCTCGCACAATCCCGAGAGATGCGGACTCCCCTGGGGCCCCAGGTCCCGCACCCCCGCGCCGGGCTGGCTGGCGCCTCTGCCCGCTTCGCGGCGCGCATGCTCCATGTGGGGCCTCTCCGGCTACTCGGGAAAATGAGCGCCTGGCCGAGGGGGCGGGCCGAGCCTCGGCTGCTGGGACCCGGAGCTCTGCAGCGGCCCCGAGGCACTCTGCGCGGCTGCTAAAGGGGCGGCAGCGGCTGTCGGCGGTGTGCGCGCCATAGTGAGGCTCGCTCGCCAGACGCGCACTCTGGGTCGGTCCCCAGAGCCCTGTGGAGGTGACTCGAGCGGGCCTGGCGGGTGGCGCTGTCGGCTGGGAGGGCGGGGTGAAGGCGATGAGGAGACTAGCCGCCGGAGCCGCTGCTCACCGCCCTCCGAGGCCGTAGCGGGAGTCGGGGCGGGGCTGGGCCAGCTGTACCCCCGCCGGGCCGCGAACCCAGACAAAGGAGGAGGAGCCGCCCCAGCAGCGGGCCAGCGCCGCCGGGAAAGGAGGTCGCCGCCGGGGGTCGCCCGGGCTCGCGGGTCGCCGCGCTTCCTCTGCGGGCACTGCAGGAGGCGAGGGCCGCCCCGGCGGAGGAAGCCAACCCCAGGGTCTCCGCCCGCCCGCCGGCGCCGCCTCCGAGCCGCCTCGGCCGTAACCTCGGCCCGGGCGGGAGGCGGCGGCCGCCGGCGAGGCTTGGCGGCCCGCACCCTGCCTGTCAGGCCACCGGCCCAGCCCGCGGGCTGCCCCCGATGCGGAGGCGCTGTCGCCGGGGCCATGCAGCAGGCGCCGCAGCCTTACGAGTTCTTCAGCGAGGAGAACAGTCCGAAATGGCGGGGACTGTTGGTTTCGGCCCTGAGGAAGGTCAGTGCTGGGGCCGGGGCGGCCGGCTGGTTGGGGGACGGGCCCGCGGTCTCCCCGAGCTTCTAACGGGGAGCAGCTCGTCCTTCACACAGGGCTGGAGTTCCCGGGGCCGAGCCGTTTCTTGTTGGCTGGCGACGAGGGGCTCACAATTGCCTGTTGCATTTTGAAGGACGTTTCTCAAGTTTTTTTTTTTTTTTTTTTTTTTTGCCTGGTCCCGGAAGGAAGGTTTTGTTATGATCATAAAACTGGATTTCATGTTGCAGTCATTTCGTCAGGCAACTTCCGCCGTTGACCAATTTGTTGTCCTCCGGCTGGAATCGGGCAAGAGAAAGTGCCGCTGGTATTTAGACAGTTTGTAAAACAAAAGCACATTTTCAGGCCGAGTAATTACTTTTAATTAAGTTCTTTGGGAGTGTTCCCCCTAGGCGATTTGCTTGTCAAGGGTATCCACTTATGAGGCAATGGTTTTTTTTGTAATATGAATGTTTCACATGTGTGAAATGCCAGTGAGTCATAATATTCTTATTCATTTTACAGTTCTCGAGATAAATTTAAAGCGCCTTCCCACTTCCTGCAAAAGGTGTCTTACCTGTTTACAAGAGACTACCCTTAGAAAATTTGGTCAGTGTCTTCACGACCAAATTGCGATTTAGGACTTGAAATCATTTTAAGGAACAAAAAAGGGGCAACTCTTGCAAATCAGTCTTTCATGCACCTCAGCATTGCTAGGGTGCATCTCTCCTGTAGATGGTGTCGGTCTTCCTCTGTGAATTTAAGTAATAACAGTACGATCATTTTTATAATCAATCATTTTGTAAGATCAAGACATTAAAGACTGTAAATTGGTGCGCGATCAGCTATTTGCCTGCTGAGCAGAGGCTTTCTTTGCCTTTGATTCAGACTTAGTCCCTTCGGCCTTTTGTGTAAAATAACCAAGAATACATTTTAAAATAATAAAGAAAAAGTAAAGATTAATTTAAAAGACTACACTTGGAAAATATATCCTCATGAAATTTCTATAAATGAAAGGAAGTTGTGTATTTTAAAGGTAAAGACATTTTCCTCATGCATTGAGAGTTGCAGATTTTCCATTATTTTCATAATTCTTACCAGGAGGTATTGCTTTCCTCAGGGCAAACACCAGATCGTATCTTTTTAAAGAACCTGGCAGAGATGACTCATGACAGCTAGACAGTTATCATTCCATTGGTATACCAAGTGGTAAAGTATTAAATTGACCTTACTTCCTTGTGCAGCCCAATTCTATAAGGAGAGGGAAAGAAATGAATAATATGCTGAGTGGTGATAATGAACTCTGGCCTGAATTAAAAGCAAAGGGGGAAATGTGTAGATAGTAATTAGCCCTTTGACCACAGAGTACCTGATAAGGTAGGTCTATATTGTTGGCAATGTGATGCAGGCATATACCATTTATAACTTTCTGGTAGCAAATAGTATTTGAATGTATGTTGCATAACTTGTTCAATATGTAGTTTTGGTTCTAATAATCCTTTATGTCCAAAAACAGATTTATTTTTTCTTTTTCTTTATATAGAGACAGGGTCACGCTATGTTGCCCAGGCTGGTCTTGAACTTCCGGCCTCAAGCAATCTTCTCACCTCTGCCTCCCAAACTGTTGGGGTTATAGGCATCACCTACCTTGAGCCAGACCCAGATTTTTTTTTTTTTCAAGTTAGCCTGGTGACAAAGCCAAGATGAGCATCCAGTCCTAGCCCATTGCTTTGGCGCTATTACTTTACATTTATACATTGTACTTGTTTTCCTGGAACTGAGGTACCTTGTAGATGCTATATTATATTCCACAGTTCTGGTATGTTCTTGATTATGAAATAAATACATTTAAGAAAATTTGGTCTTTTGAGGTGAATTCAGAAAGCATTTTCTATTTATTAACTTACTGTTAGGATAGAATTGAAGTACATTCCTATGGAAATTTTAAAAAATGTTTTGGAAAAATTTTGGTGAAAGTAATTAAGATTATGTCCACTTTTGCGATATTTGGGACATTGCAACTTGTAGGTCTGTAGTGCCTGCTAAGAATTGCAGCTCTTAGGGAGCTAAAGGTTCACCCTTTCTTTGCAGGAAGTTTTAAATTCTGGTATTGTCAGCCACCTTGTCTTTGTACAATGAGAATTTCTACCATTTTGGGGGAGTCTCTGTCTTCACATTCAGAGCATCTAGAACTTCCTTCCTCTAGGTGACTAGATAGTTAGAGAGACTACTAGGATTTGATTGGAATCTCTCTCCTTCAGTTGGAGAGAGAGCCACAGCCTTGTACGTGTGGTGTATTCTAGCTTCACTTAACCATTATTGTTAATTCACTTAACCATTATTGTACACATTTTAGGTATATGACATGGTGCTGGATTGTAAGAATACAAAGATAAATTAAAGGCCCTTCCAAAGGTGTATACCATCTAAACCAAAAATTCTAAAAATTGAGGTTTTGGTTTATGTAAATGAGATAGCAGTTCTGAGCTCAGAGTTCCATAAGGTATATCTGTGTGTCTGTGAAAGGAGCAATGTAGTTTACTTGGCTCTGTCAGTTTAGTCCACTTGGACATCTTGCTGGGACCTCCAAAACTGTTAAAATATAATTTTCAGAAAGGTAAAGTCATGACTTCATGCAAATATAAATGAACATGTATCAGTGATTTTGGTTGAGCTCATTACTTAATGAGGGAACTAGTAAGATGTTAAAGTCATTTAATATGAAAATTTGAGGAGGTAGGTATTTATAGACAGTTTAATAAGTGAGTTTTAAGATAAGATGGCTGGGTTACATAAAGAATTAGTTAATATCCTACAAGAAACATAAAAGAGTAGGCTTTGGGTTGTCTTTTCCTCTGGCTAAAAATTACTTGCATCTCTGTCTGCCGAAAATCTGTAACCTAATCTTATAGATGTGTAAAATAGCTTAGTCAATAGAAATTAATAAAAGATTCAAGCATAGCACTGCACTGAAATACACCCAGTATTCTCTTTTGCTAATTTTCCAGTTTTGGCTAATTTTTATGAAAACTGGAGATACATTATGTGTGTGTGTGTGTGTGTGTGTGTTCAACATTGAAAACACAAGGGATTTTTAAAAAAGCAACATCAAGTATTCATTACATTACATAGAAACAAAGAGATGGGGTTGGGCAAGGTGGCTCACGCCTGTAATCCCAGCTCTTTGGGAGGCCGAGGTGGGCAGATACCTGAGGTCAGGAGTTCGAGATCAGCCTGGCCAACATGGCAAAAGCCCATCTCTATAAAAATACAAAAATTAGCCAAGTGTGGTGGTGCCTGCCTATGATCCCGGCTACTTGGGAGGCTGAGGCAGGAGAATTGCTTGAACCCGGGAGATGGAGGTTGGAGTGAGCCAAGATAGTGCCACTGCACTGCACTCCAGCCTGGGCGACAGAGCAAGACTGTCTCAAAAAAAGAAAGAAAAACACAGAGATGGACAAGTAAATTTATGGAAAAATAATTTTGGAAATAGAAATGTGGTGTTCTTTAGCCTTATGTTTGTTATTTAACTTTTAAAACTGAACCTCACCGAGGGCATTTAAAAACCAAGAGCTATAAAGCAGAATGAAATGACACTACTAATGTATAATTCATGGATTGTTAACATTACTGCTAAATTATGTATCTTCCCGAAAAGAGCCAAGAACATAATTGCCTTCCCCACTGCTCCCCAAGATCATTGAAGCTATCATGTTACTTGGAGAAAAAAAGAGCATGGTGTATATATTTGTAAATGCAGCTTATTACCTATGTCTTTGAAATGCCTTGGTACTATACGCATATGCTATTTGATTGTATGCTGAGATAGATCAGCATTCTTCATATGGGAAATAGGCGTCAAAATCATTTTATCAAATTTTATAGTCCCTGATAATTTCTTTTGTAGATGTCTTTTCTGTAAGGTGTTTTTCACCAGGCTAGCCATAGAAAAGAATATAGCTGTTGTCTTGCCAGCTGTAGTTATAAAAGTCAGAGAAAGCTAGAAAGAATTGGTTGAATTACTTTGTTCCTGAGTCCAGTTAGATTCAGGTCAAATATCGACCTCCCCACCCAATGACAATTTGCTATTAGATATCTAAAAGGCAAGAGGTGTGAGAGAGAATGTCTGGGTTAATAAATAGCAGTCTAGGGCAAGGAAAAAGAACGGTAGGGGATTTGATTTAAAAATGGTTTTGTGAAATTCTACTGAGATCCTAGTGTTTCTGCCTTTGTACCAATGTCTCTTGAGAAGTGTTTTAGAAGATAGCACTGGATCTTTCCTGAGGCCCACAAGAAAAGTATAGGGTGATTTGAGAAAATATAATTTGTGTCATTGATATACAAGAGTCAAAGAAGCCTTTAAGAAAGCAACATTTATGCTTCTTTCTGGATGATATATTCAAATATTTTAATATTACAGTGCTGGCTGGTCTTAAACTCCTGGGCTCAAGTGATCCTCCCACTTTGGCCTCCCAAAGTGCTGGGATTACAGGTGTGAGCTACCTTGCCTGGCCGTAGACACTGTTCTTGATACGGAAGATGTAGCAGAGCCCTTGCCGCCATAAAGCTTGAGCTCTAAATGCCTGTGGCAGAAAGACGATAAGGAACTAAACAATTATCTGAAAGATCAGTAGGAATTAACAAAACAAAGGGGAAAAAAAGGACTTGTGGCTGAGAGGAAAGTAAGAATACGATTTGTTTTTTTTTTTTTTTTTGACTAGGTCTCAGATTCTGAATTTAATGACTTGTTTTAAAGAACAAGGAGAGTAAGTAGATGAAGCCACTATGGTAGACTGTAGGTACACTGAGTTAAGGTCTCTACCTGAGAATAGGAAGTCCTGTTGGGTTCTCATTTACATGCGAAGTAATTAGATAAACTTGATCAGAATTGCTTTTTGAAAAGATTACTTCAAGCCAAAGCCAAAAACTAATAAGAGATCCAGTGATTTTGTGACATGAGGCCTGTTCTGGATTTCCTAAAGCCACTGAATATAACAGTAGAACTTGAAGGAGTCATTTGGAATTATTCCAAACTAATAATGACCCAAACTGACCTGAAGAGTTCAGCCAGAACTAGATGAGTGGTAGAAATGTACTTTAACTTGCTGTACTTGGCTCCCTGTCAGCCATGATTTAGTAGCCTTCTATTTTCAGTGTAACTTTGGTATGGTATATTTGGAGCAATAATATTCCATTAAAGGGTTTTATGCTGAGTATTCAAAGAATTACCTATGTTACCACTTGACATAAATCAAGTATATGTCTTTTACATTAACCATGAACTCTCTTTCAAGGGAACAGTAGTTTGATTATATCCTGCATATTTGAATTAGAAAGGAATTTTAATGTAACTATTGGATTTAGCATTAGCTAATGTTAAAAATTAACCTAAAATTCTTTACTTCCATGGGCTGGGTGTGGTGGCTCATGCTTGTAATCCTAGCACTTTGGGAGGCTGAGATGGGAGGATGGCTTGAGGCCAGGAGTTCAAGGCCAACCTGGCCAACATAGTGAGACCCCATGTCTATAAAAAAAATTATTTTCATCTTTTACATAAAATATATGATAGTACAAAGTTTTTTTAACTGTATAAGATATTACACACTTCACATTTTAACATGTAGAAGTGAAGCAAATAAATGAAAATAACATCAAGATCTAGATATGAGGGCTAGTATTAACTCTTCTATGTTTTCTGTACTCCAATTTTTTTCTTCACTAAGTCATTTTGTAAAGTCAAACACTCTTTCTTTCTTTCTCTCTCTCTTTTTTTTTTTTTTTGACAGAGTTTTGCTTTGCTACCCAGGATGGAGTATAGTGGCATGATCATAGCTTACTGCAGCCTCCAACTCCTGGGCTCAAATGATCCTCCCACTTCAACCTCCCAAGTAGCTAAGACTACAGGCATGTGCCACTGTACCCAGCTAGTTTTCTTATTTATTTATTTATTTTATGGTGACAGGGTCTTGGTATGTCCCCCAGGCTGGTCTCAAATTCCCAGACTCAAGTGATCCTCCAGCCTTGGCCTCCCAAATTTCCAGGATTATAGGAGTGAGCTACTTGCCTGTGAAACACTACTTCTTACATGCAAAGCATATTGTAGTTCTTTCTTAACTGACCTATTAGCAGCATTTGACAGTTGATCTCTTTCTTCTTTTGAAATCCTTTCTTCATTTGGCTTCCAGAAGAACGTCAAGCTTTCAGGGTTTTTTGTTCTCTGAATATTCCTTTTAAATCCCTTTTCCTTGATTCTTCCTCATCTTCCTGACCACATCCTTCTGACCTCCCCAGAACCCATTTGTGTGTGTGTGTGTGTGTGTGTGTGTGTGTGTTTCTGAGACAGAGTCTTGCTTTGTCACCCAGGCTGGAGTGCAGAGGTGCAATCTTGGCTCAGTGCAACCTTCACCTCCTAGGTTCAAGCAATTCTTCTGCCTCATCCTCCCAAATAGCTGGGATTACAGGCATGTGCCACCACATCCAGCTATTATTATTATTATTTTATATTTTAGTAAAGTTGGCCAGGCTGACCTCAAACTCCTGACCTTGTGATCCACCTGCCTCAGCCTCCCCAAGTACTGGGACTACAGGCATGAGCCACCACGCCTGGCCAGTTTTTAGACTTCTATTACACATACTCCCTTGGAAATCCCATCCTGCCTCATTGCTTTACATATCATCTATGTCTGATAATTACCAAATTTACATTTCTGGCTCAGACCTCTTTCTTAAACATGGATGTTCAACTTTTTCTTTGAAAGAGGGTCTCACTCTGTCACCTGGGCTGGGGTGCAGTGTCAAGGTCACAGGTCACTACAGGCTTAACCTCCTAGGCTCAAATGATCCTCCCAACTGAGCCCCCATGCCCCAACCTGCCCCCAGATAGCTGGGACTACAGGAGTGTGCCACGACATCCAGCTAATTTTTAAAACACTTTTTGTAGAGATAGGGTCTCACTGTGTTGCACAAACTGGTCTCCAGCACCTGGGCTCAAGCGTTCCTCCTGCCTCAGCCTCCCAGAGTGTTTGAGTTACAGGCATGAACCACCATGCCCGGCCAACTTTTTACTTGATATTTCCACACAGGCATCTCAACCAATACTGGACTCCTTTTCTTCCCCCACAAACTTGTTCCTTTTGTAGTGGTTCACATATTAATAAATGGCTACTCCATCCTTCCAGTTGCTCAAACTAAAAATCTTAAGTTATTCTTGAATTTTGTCTTTTTTTTTATACCACACATCTAATTTGTCAGCACATCCTTTTAGCTCTACTTTAGACTAGAACTATATTTAGTCACTGTTTTATACTTTTTGACTTTTACCCCCTGGAGCCAAGTCATCATCACCAATCTCCTGGAATATTGAAATATCTTTTTAACTGGTCTCTGCTCATCTACTCTTGCCCTATTTAAGTTTTTTTTTCCCCCAACACAATAGAGATAAGTGAGATCATTTCACTCCTTTGTTCAAAACCCTCTCAGTGCTTCTCAGAATAAAAGTCAAAGTCCTTTCAATGGCTTACTAGGCCTTCTGCAATCTGGGGCTGCCCCACCTCCCGCTTTTACCTCCCTGACCTCTTTAATACTGTCCCTTATTTGTTCTGCTTCTCCATACTGGTTTTCTTGTTTCTATAACATAGACATGTTTTAGTCTTAGGACTTTTGTGCTTCTGAATTTTGTGCCTGAAACACCCTTCCCTCAGATAATCACGTGGCTGGTCCTTTTACCTCCTTTAGGTCCTTGTAGTCAAACATCATTTTGTTGGAGAGATCTTCTTTGCAGCCTTTCTAAAACTGCTACATCCTCCTGCTTCCTGGAGAGTCCTTCATCAATGTTCAAAGTATAACCCAAACCAAGCTTGTTATTTTCTCCCATAAAACTGTATCTTGAATATAAATGGTATATCCAGTCCTCAAGCCAGAAACCTAGGAATTATTCTTCCCTTCTTTCTCATGCCAGGCTAACATCTATTCATCATTGAATCTACTTGCTTCTTTCTCCTAAATTAGGAGTTTTCTAACTTTTTTTTGCTGTGTATCCCAAAAGAATTTTGAAAAACTTGCACATTTTTATGCTGACATCTAGAAATTTTCATCTTACATTTAAATAGTTGCAGTAGATGTAATTTCATATGTTATAAATACTGATGTTTTAAAGAAAAACAGTTCCATCAGTCTTTTAAATGTGCTGAATGGAATTTAAATACCAAAATAAATTGATATCCACCATCATATTCCAAAGATATATATGAAAAATGTGCCTTTGAAAGTTGGAAATTTTACATTGTCCTTTTTTTCTCTGTGAACTTTTTTTATTCCCCTACATAATTCTAATATAATATTTTTAGATTTAAAAGTCTTTGATCCCACTTTCGTATTTATACTTCTCTACAACAAAAAAGTCTATATACTGAATTTAAAAATATTTTTCCTATGACCATAAACCTTTGAAACCTTCAAAACCTGTCTTTTGAACTGAATTATTATTATTATAAGTCTCATTCTGTCACCCAGGCTGGAGTACAGTGGCATGATCGTGACTCACTACAGCTTCAACCTCTCAGGCTCAAGCGATCCTCCCACTTCAGCCTCCTGAGTAGCCTGGACTGCAGGCACATGCTACCACAATTAGCTAATTTTTTTAAAAAAATTTTGTAGGGATGGGGTCTTACTATGTTGTCAAGACTGGTCAGGGCTGGTCTTGATCTCCTGGGCTCAAGTGATCCTCCCACCTTGGCCTCCCAAATTGCTGGGCTTAAAAGAATGAACCACTGCCCCAGACCTTGAGTTGAATTCTAAGTAGGACACAGTTGATCAAAGAAACATACATGGATTTTGAAAAATAATGGATAACCATAAAGCTTTATTGAATATGCATATTTCAGTTACATATCTATGTAACTGTCTGCATTGCTTTAAAGTTACTTCACATTTCATGAGTGAGTATTACTTATTACTAGAAAGAGACAGGGTCTTGCTGGAATGAATCATGGTTCAGCATCAATTCTGTTCCTATATTTCATTTTTATAGATGTAAGCCCTGAGGGCCCTTGTTAACATAAGTAGAGGAAAAATTTAAAGTAATCAAACCTAATTTTTAAACTTCTTTCAAATCATATATATTTTTTCAGTTTATATAGTGAATCTATTCTCAAAAGCGATTTTTTTCTCCATTCTTCAGTAGAACAACAAAAATGATTTTTGTTTTTGAGACAGAGTTTCACACTTGTTGCTCAGGCTGGAATGCAATGGCATGATCTCAACTCACCGCATGCTCTGCCTCTCGGGTTCAAGCAATTCTCCTGCCTCAGGAGAACAAGGGGTTTCTCCATGTTGGTCAGGCTGGTCTCCGACTCCTGACCTCAGGTGATCCAACTTCCTTGGCCTCCCAAAGTGCTGGGGTTACAGGCATGAGCCACAGCACCTGGCCTTACAAAAATGAGTTTTTATGATTTATCAGCCAGCAACTCAGTTGGATTCTCCTGAATTGTGTTTAAAGCAAAATGTTGGAAACCACTGGACCTGGGAAATAATTTATCTGGCTTTAGAGTACTTTGCTTAATTCAATATGTCTAAGAAAGATTGGGTTAATAAAGTATTGATTTCAGTACGTCTTAGATAATATTTATTGATAAAATGCAGTTAATCTTGTCACATTCTTTTTTTTTTTTTTTTTTTTTTTTTGAGATGGAGTCTCACTCTGTCGCCCAGGCTGGAGTGCAATGGCACAATGTCGGCTCACTGTAACCTCTGCCCCCTGAGTTCAAGCGATTCTCCTGCCTCAGCCTCCCGAGTGGCTAATTTTTGTATTTTTAGTAGCGACGGGTGTTTCACCATCTTGGCCAGGCTGGTCTTGAACTGCTGATCTTGTGATCCACCCACTTCGGCCTCCCAAAGTGCTGGGGTTACAGGTGTGAGCCACTGTGCCCGGCCAGGCACATTCTTTAAATGTATTTTCATTGAAACCTTGGAGCTGCAGGTCTGGCTCGTTGTATTAGTTTTCTATTGCTACATAATACATTATCACATAGTGGCTTAAAATAATACCCATTTATTATCTCATAGTTTATATAGGTAAGAAGTATAGACACAGCCAGGATTTCTGCTTACTGTCTCACAAGGCTGAAATCAGAGTTTTGGCTGGGGCTGCAGTCTCATTTGAGGCTTGGGCTCTTTTTCCATGTTCATGTGATCACTGGCAGAATTCATTAACTTGTAGTTGCAGGACTGAGACCCTCAGCTCCTAACAGCCACCTAGATGCTCTTTGAGAACTAAGATTGTTCTCTCTTTCTTTTCATGGGCTTGTCCATTTAGGAGGATGTATTTTTTGACAGTCAGCTAGAGGATGGAAGAGGCAAAATACTAAAATGAAAATATTTATAATTGTCTCTTTGTTTAATGTCCTAGGATTTATTTATTGCACTTCAGAGCAACATATGTATACTATAGAGAATTTCAGGATAAGTGGGAGATCTCTGCCTTTCTTAGTAAAAGGGAGGGCAATTGTGAAAGGAGAGGTGTAAAAGAAGACCCTGCTTTACTCACTGTGTGCAGGCACCTTGTCAGGCAGATCTTCTTTAGGAAAGAGTACATATGGCTGTTTAGGAAGAATCCTGACAGACGTGGGTGTTTGGCCCAGGGACTTATTAAACATAAGTGAATGAAACACATTTAATAGTAATCTTTTCCCAGTTCACAGGGGAGAAAAAAAAAACCGATTTTTTTTCCATTTTACTTTTCTTCCAGAAAGTAGAAAAAAATCTTTGGTGTTTGCTTCAATTTACTTGCTAGTGAGTAGTGAAAGACTGTAAAGTAAGTGAACCAGTGATAATGGAGGTTTTTTTTTTTTTTTTTTTTTTTTTTTTTTTTGTTTGTGGGTCGCCGTTTCACCCATGGTGGTTTGCAGTGGGTTGTAGTTTGCTCCAAAAAAAAACAGCCA
>CAUYQU010062401.1:0-18985 GCA_963574635.1 Cheracebus regulus | reverse complement strand
AAAAAAAAAAAAAAAAAAAAAAAAAAGAGAAAATTATTTAATTAATGGCCTAGGAAGGTAGCGATAAATTCAAATCATAGAGGAAAATGTTACTTATACATTCAGTTACCTTTAGACATATTGAATATACATTATTGGCTTTTACTCCCAACTCTTTAATATTGATTTTAAAAGACCAGTAATGTGACAATTTTCCTTACCTATCATCACCAGAAATGCATTGTCTGCACCAATTTATTTTTACGATATATGGGGGTGATATAATTGTTATGAGCTGCCTTTGTATAGAGAATGACACTAACGTAGTATGTATTACTTGCAAGGCAAGTATTGTAAATATTTTCAAATGTCATGATAAAATTTTGTTAAGCTACTCGATCAACTTCAACCATCCCTTCTCCCATGAACATAAGGGGATACACTGAGGACAGCTTGTGTGACTGAGAGATGTTATCTGTATCCCTGGAAGGGACTCAGATTTCTGGCTCATTCTAGATTGTAGCGATGACCTTAACATTCTTAGCCCTATAAAAACAGATGAGTTCATTGGTTAGAGATAATGAAGTAGAAATTACACACATTTTAAATTTATTTTTCTAGAAGTAAATTTATTTTTCAGTGAATTAAACATTCTATTGGTAAAATAAATACAGAACTGTGATGTATCTTCAATCCACCTGTGGTGCTAAGTTGTTTTAACCTTACCCCAAGTCACAAGAAATGATTTACTTACTCTTCTATCTTGTTGAATTCTGGCCTGTTAAAACAAAAGAACTTTGTAATAAGTGAAGGGACAATTCCATATATTTTTCATCCTTTTTCATCTTTCTTTGAATTAATTTATCTATTCCCTTGAGGTAACATGATTTTATATAAAATCATTTCTATGTGCATTTTAAATTCAAATATGACTCTTTTTTTCACTATACTTTTTTCATCTTGCTCTAGATTTTTTGAACATGGTTGGAGAATATTTTCCACATACAGGTGTAATATCTACCTATAATACATATTCTAAAGAGTATTGGTCATTTCTGTTCATTTGATAGTTAGAAGTACAACCTTCCCCCAGTTTTCTACAAAGGCATAATAGTTGTATTATTGAATTTTAAAAATAAACTGCCCAGTACATGATGTGATTCACGTAAGTATACCAGATGGATTCAAAAGATATTGAGTCATATTGTTCAGCCTTCTGAACACACATATTAACAGTATTATTTGCTAGCATTTCTTTTTTATCATTTGTGAATGTTCTGTATCTATATACCTGTTAATGCTTTATGAGGTTTGGAAGTGTATCTTCTGATTTTCTCACTTCATGGAAGCCATTTCAATTCAGTCCTATTAACTCCAATGAAGTATTGAAATATATTGCTTGGGGGCTGCCAAGAAGACAACGTGACTTTAACATACAAATAATTTAAAACATATATGGGAGGAAATGTTTCCATGGGTACGAGCTTCTAATTTGACATTGTTTCTGACCAATAATTTTTTGGATTCATGGTAAAGTAGAAAT
This sequence comes from Cheracebus regulus, assembly GCA_963574635.1. Lineage (NCBI taxonomy): Eukaryota > Metazoa > Chordata > Mammalia > Primates > Pitheciidae > Cheracebus > Cheracebus regulus. The sequence continues at coordinate 17,463 of CAUYQU010062401.1, read as the reverse complement.
TTGAATAATTTCCACTTGGTTTATTTCTATCTCTCAACAAGCCAAAAATGATTAGAATAGCAGTTCCATTTCCCTTTAATAAAAAGTTGTTTTTTATATTGCACACGAACCTGAGTGCTTTGACACATTTAATATAATAAAAGAGGAAACCTGGAAATGATATTTATCTTCATAATCCTGGTTTGAGGCCTGGAGAGGGGATAGATAAGTAACAGCTAGAATTTTGAAATTAATGTTTAAAACCTTGTTGAACATTAATGGTTGACTCTTGTTTCTCTAAATGCAGTGCAGATTTGGCAATTAGCGGATTAAGTGCATGGAAAAGGCAGAACTTGTGCTTTGGGGCTTGAATCATCTGCTCGGTTGTGCCCATTAATAAATAAGCTGTAAAATAGTCACTTAGCTACCAAATTTCCTCAAGGTCTGTGAGTACAGACTGAAGTTGAGCATTGAAGAACAGGGTGGCTGCCTGAAACCTGCACCAGAATTACCTGCAGTCACGGCTAAATACGTGCATTCCTGAGCTTCATCCCAAACCTACTGAATTAGAATCTCTGTGCGTGGAGTGAGAATCTTCATTGTAACTATCAGTCCTAGGTGATTCCCATGTATACTAGATTTTGAGAGTCACAAACCAACAAAAAGCTCCATGACCTACTTGAGGCTGTCACTTAGACCTGACCTTTCCTGTAACTGGTCACCCTCTTTATCACTTTTCCCTTTGTGCTCTGCTTTCTAATGTCTGTATCAGGGTTGGGTGAGCCTTTTCCTTTTCACACCTCTGGCATTGCTTATTATTATTATTATTATTTTTGTAAAGAGAAATATGCAAAATGAGAATTTGTAACTCACAGTAGCTTTTGAAATCAGCCCAGCAGCTACACACACACACGTCACATTGAACTCTTCATAGAATTGGAATATTTACTACAAATGTTTATCCTTATATTCATCCTAGGCATTTCTATTGTGTTTGAAAGATGAGTTCAACTAGGCTAGGAAGTTGAAACTTGCTCATAGTACCCAGATATTCTGTGCCTTTGGTGAACATTTTGAGGTCCAGGAAATGTAGATTTTCTCAACATCCCCAATGCCTAACACATTGCCTGGCCTGTAGTAGAAGCTGAATAAATGTTAGAATGACTCCAGGTATTATTTACCTCCTCTGGCAGATCCAACCCTCCAGGACATGGGCCAAGAGAGCGGTCAGAGCAGCAGGGTACCTCGGTTGCTCAGAATCCTTACCTAGGGGACCAGAAGAGTGAAATCCACCTTTCCCAGCTCTGGCTATCAGATTTCTGGAATTTTCTTTCTAAGAGAAGATTCTAGTAAATAGGCCAGGTGAGACAATGTGGCCACGCAACTGTATCATTTGTTATTTTCACTGATTTTTGACCTAAATCTCTATAATCTCTTTAACAGTGTGTAGACTCGTTAGCCCTCTTACACATACATCCTTCTCTTCTCAGTAGCCATTACAGTATCAATTGTTTTTGATCTGCGGTACACACCCCTCTCAGATCTCCCAAAAACCTTCAAGGGCTCCATCTTTTATTACTGTTTCCTTCATTTGCATGTGGCTATTAGCAAACGAATCCGGCAATCTATGAAAAGAGTAATAGAACACACCTGAGAGAGTTTATCCAAAGAATTAAAGATTGGTTAGCATTAGAAAATTGGCCAGTGTGCTTTGCAATATTAATAAATTCAATGAGATTAAATAATTTATCTTAATGAATGTGGGAAAACATTTGACAAAATTTGATAGGCATTCCTCATTAAAAAATAATTCTTAGATAGCAAGAAATAAAAGAAAATTCTTACGCTGACAAATGGGACCTACCAAAAGCTCCAGAAAAGAGCACACTTAATATTGGGATAGCAAAATCTTTTCCCTTGAGATTAAGAACAACATAGGAATAACCACTTCTATTCAGTCTTTTACTAGAGGCACCAACCAGCATAGAAAGGTGAATAAGTAGGTAAATAAATAATAGAAGGTAGCGAAATTGAAAGGACAGCAAGTTATCATCATTGGAAGATGAAATCATTGTATATGGAAGATTCAAGAGATTATTAGAATTAAAAGAAGTTGGTGATTTTCTGAATTTAGAAACAATAATTAACATAAAACATTAATTTCTAAACATTAACAAAGAACAATTTTCTATTTACATAGAAAATGCAGTTTAAGAAAAAATATAATTTACTCTGATATGAAGTGCCTTGGAATAAATTTAACAAAGGATGTACAACATCTTTGTAAACATAATATTTTTTAATTAAAGGAGACCTAAATAAACAGAGATACACTATGGACCATGGAATTGAAGAACAAAATATGGAAAGGTCTAATTTTCCCAAGTGAAGCTAGCAAAGCTCCATGAAAATATGGTTTCCCAACCAAAATCCCAACAGGCTTTTAAAGTTTTTAAACCTGATATTTTGATTGCCAGATTTACGTAGGAATTCAAAGGGACAAGATTAGTTATTTTTAACAAAAACAGTAAGTTGGAGAGATTTGCTGTTCCAGACACTAAGGCTTATAAAGTAGTAGTATTTAAGACAGAGAAACGGGTACAAGTCAAGCAGTTCAATGGAAAAGAATAACTTAAAAACAGCCCCCCACATACATGGATACTTGGTTTATAATGAAGGAGCCATGGCAGGTCAGTAGGGAAAGGCCAAATATCTCAAAACATAGTTCTGTGGCAATTCACTGTCTGTGTGAAAACATAGGAAATCAGGTCCTTACCTCACAACATGCACAAAAATCAATTCCAACTGGATTGAAGTCCCAAATGTAAAAGCAAAATTGTAAAGTTTTCAGAAGACAATGGAGGAGAACAACTTCATGAGTTCAGGTTTAGAGAGCTCAAGACCACAACAAATTATTAACCCGAAATGAGTTTAAAAAGACAGATTTGATTACATTAAAATAAACTTCTGTGCATTAAGAGAACCGCAGAATTTTTTTTTTTTTTTTTTAGTTACAAAGAGGGCCACAGAAGTATCTGTTGCACATATAATTGCCAAGGAATATATACAAAATAGTAAGAAAAAGGTAAGTAAGAAAACAACAGAGTAGAAAAATGGACAAATTGTCAGGTACTTCATAAAAAAAGGAATCATCATCATAAATCAATCTCTAATAGATGCTCAACCTCATTAATTATCTGGGAAATGCAAATAAAATCCATGAAATATAATTGTATGCTTATCAGGTTGAAAATTTTAAAATGATGACACATACTAGGTATTGGTAAGGGTTTTAAACAATGAGAGGGTTCCTTGCTGATGAGAGTGCAAATTTGCAGACCTCCTTTGGATAACAGGTTGGCAATACTTGGTGAATTTGAACATGCTTATTATTCTCTACAATGCAGAAGACCACTACTAGATTCTGGAAGCTCCTGCACACATGTAGGCAAGGCCAAGAGTGCTAGAATCATTCATAATAGCTAAAAAACAGCAATCAAGCCAAATTTTTTTACTGGTGGAATGGAAACATTTTGGCCTATTCATTAAATGGGACACTGTAGAGCAGTAAAAATGATCAAACTACAGATACAGACAGCAATATAAATTTGTGACAAAATATTGATTGTGAGAAAATTCAGGAGATGATTTATCTTTAACAGGATTAAGGGGACATGATTGGAGAGCAGCACTTAGGTGGCTTCTAGGATCCGACCAATGCCTAGTTCTTAGATTGAGTGGTGTCTAAACAGACAAACCAACTAACAAATTATGTTAGAAGAGTTTGTGGCTGGAGAACTTAATATTTCATGAAAAAATAAGATGAACTGAAAAAATGCAAATGTTATTTTCACTAAATAAGGCAAAAATGACAACACAATGATCATGTTGTCATTGTAAGCTCTTTTTTTGTTTTTTGGTTTTGAGATGGAGTATGGCTCTGTAGCCCAGGCTAGAGTGCAGTGGTGCAATCTCAGCTCACAGCAACCTCCGTCTCTCAGGTCAAGCAATTTTCCTACCCCAGCCTCCCAAGTAGCTGGGATTACAGGCACGAGCCTCCATGGCCAGCTAATTTTTGTATTTTTTAGTAGAGATGGGGTTTCACCATGTTGGCCAGTCTGGTCTTGAATTCTTGACCTCGTGATCCACCCGCCTCGGCCTCCCAAAGTGCTGGAATTACAGGCCTGAGCCACTGAGCCCAGCCCATTGTAAGCTCTTGCATCTTAAACTAGTCAGTTAGTATATCTTCTATAATTAATTTCTATTTACCATAGTTTGCTTGCTAGAAACTTTTAAGCCACTATCTACAATTTTAGTTAGATAATATGTAATTTAATTTTATTCGAGGGTAGCTAATTTGCATCCTACATATGCTGTTTCACTATTCCTCCCTTCCTCTAGCTCTTCTTACCTCCCTCCCTTCTCATCTCCATTTCTGGTTCTCAGACTAAAAGCTCAATACATTTGACTTGGAGTTTTTGAACGTGGCAGCCAAGGCTCCCCGAGACACAGGGTGAAACACGTGACATTAATATCCTGTCACACAGTTCTAACAAATACTTCTGAAGTCTGGGTTTATTTTTCTTCAGCTTCTTTTTTCCTTCTGAAATATCATTGGAAAAAAAAAAAGACATAAAATATCTGATCTTGCTCTTCACTTCATTTTCTATTTCCAGCCACCTGTTCTCTCTTTCTAATTAACCCCAACATAGTAAAAAGAGCCAAGATTCTCATTCTAATGGTTATAGAAAAAAAAAGGTGTCATAAAAGAAAAGCCACATATACTAGGATAAGGGCAACTCATGGCTGGAGCAAGATTTTTGCATTTCTCTAAACTATTTGTAGGTGAAACAATGGTGATTCATATTCTCATTTATCTGCTTCAAACATTAATCAGAAGTTTTCACTTGTATTTTGTAGTTTAGGTGTGAGAAAGCCGAGGTTTGTTCAGGTGAACTCAGAAAGGTCCTGAAATGGGGGGTTCAAACCCAGTGCCTCTAAAACAAGGGCTTTCTCAGCACAGGCTCATGACTACAGAGCCTCAGAGTGTTGGCAGGACTTGATTCATTACATACCAATGTGTGCAGGGTTCAGGATGTTTATAAGCTTAAGGAGAATGTTGTCATGGCAAATGGTTGACCAACAGGAACAAAATCATCTGGGAACATCTTGGTGCCCAAATGAAAAGAGCTTATTTTCACACTTCCTTGTTTTCTAGTGTTTGAAACCAAATGGAGGGAGTGGAGAACTGACCCCCTCAGAAGACTCACAGGCATGCAAAGGGAAGAGGAGGAGAGAGAAAACAAGAAGTTAGGTGATGGCAGAGATGAACTGGGTGTAAGATTTTAAAACTGCTAATTGGCCTAGCCATATGCTGCCTGGAAATTGGAGCAGCCTTTCTAATATTCACACTCTAGTGTGTTTTCTCTCATGCAGAGTGGCTAAGCTGACACCAAGTGAGTGTCTCCTCAGCTGCTCCCCACTGTGCCGTAACTCTCACTGCAGTGAATCAGCACAACATAGCAAAGGAGGCCAAGAGCAGAAAATTAATGGGAGCAAAGAAAGTAGGGGGAGAAAGAACAGACTGGGAAACAGTGACTTCCACAGTCATTCATTGAACCATACTTACTGTGTGCACTGGGCACATGGGGGACAATGGTGAGTGAGAACAAAGGGGGTCATCCCTTTGAGAGCAGATGCTGTAGGGGACACAGGCTGCAACAACCTTGTGAGGGTGTGCCGTTATTGTGCCCATTTAGAGGCTAAGAAGCTGACCTGTTCAAGGTCCCACAGTAAGTAGTAACAGGTCTGGGTGTGGCATCTCACACCTGTAATCCCAGTGCTTTGGGAGGTCGAAGCAGGAGGATCGTTTGAGGCCAGGAGTTTGAGACCAGCCTGGACAGCATAGTGAGACCCCATCTCAACAAAAAAGTAAAAATAAAAAAATTAGCTGGTGGTGGTAGGATGCATCTGTAGTCCTAGCTCAGGAGGCTGCGGTGGGAGTTGAAGGCTGCAGTGAGCCCTGATCATGCCACTGCACTCCAGCTTGGGGGACAGAGTGAGGCACTATCTTCAAAAAAATTTTAATAATTTAAAAAAATGTTTCTAAGTCACAATTTTTAAAGAAAATTATGTAAGTGATAATGAGTCATACATACATGCATGACTAGATTTTATCTGTGATGAACCGAGTACAGAGTCATAGGAGAGTCCTGTCTGATAAGTGAGAGGCGGGGTGAGGGAGTGAGTCTGCAGGAGAGGCAGAGCCTGGTCACACAGGGCCCTGAGGCCCATGGTGAGAGGTTGACCTTTCTTTCCAAATGCAATGGGAGACCAAGGAAGAGTTTTGGACAGGTGCATGACAGACTGGATTTACATTTTTAAAGTTACTCCAGCTGCTGTTTGAGACAGTGGAGCAAACAGAAGCACAAACAGAAGTGAGGGGATATGTTTATGCATTTTCCATTTTGTACAGAGAAGGAAATAATCTTTGGACTTATGTCTGGACATAAGCTCCTTGCTTTCCTTCCTTATCCTGAAGACCAAAGCTTCAGCAAGAAGGTGTCATGGAAGGGACTCTGGCCCAGGGTGTGGAGCACACAGATCTGAACTGGTGTGTGACTTCAAACAATATTCTGAGCCTCCAGTTTTCCACTTAAAAAGTATAGAATGGATACTTCATCTTAGTTAATCATTTCACATCTTAAACTCTTTCATGATACTTAAAAATTGTGAAAAATCTTAGTTATCGCATTGTTCCTGAAGGTGAAAACTCAGCCTGCCATATGCAAGCCTGGTGACATTGGACATTTAATTAATGTTTCTGAGTGACTGTTTAGGAGAGGCCAGAAATTGAGGATAGCTGGTGGAAGGCTTCTAGTTTCACACCATGACCTGTACCCCACCCCCATCACAGCCTTGAAAATTCATCATTAGGAATTAGTTTACAACGTCTCTTGGCTTTTTATTGCTCCTTCTAATACCTCCAGGCTGGGGTGAGAGCAAGAAAGATCCTGAGGGCCATGGAGCTGTTTTAAAGCACAACTATGCCTTATCTGCCCCTCAGAGTTTCTGCATTTGGAATACACTGTCTCACATAACTCCTGCAATTTTTCAAATATACTGGATATAGAGGCTGTTGTGATTAATAGTATTCAAATTCATCCAAAAGCATTACTAAATTCATAGCCTCTTCCTGTCATTGTGTCATGAAGGGATATGGGAAATATTTTGACATTACAAAGGAATCCACTTCAAAAGGTTGGGAGCTGTTCTTTCAAGGAGAGTAGAAAGGATTTTACTTTATGGCAGAGGATAAGCTTCCTTTGGTTCGCCTCCTGAGATTCTCGCTCCATACTCACTTCCTCCAGGGACTAAAACTTACTTTTGAGACATTATTTAGTTAAATTCCAGACCTGCACTTTCTGATGACTTGTCACATCTGGGAATTTGATTCCTTCTTTGGCAAAAAACAAATGGTGACTGTAAAGATTGCGCTGTTTATTTTAGGGAGGACAGTGGCATAGGGTGGGGGTGCTTTTTTGTTTGTTTTTGAGGATTCCTTTAAAATCACTCATAGTGCTCATATTGGTTCCCTCCCCCCTTCTTCCCAGGAAGGGAGAGTATGTGGCTCATTTTGCTTGGGAATTCAGAATCTTTTGTTAAATATTTCAGAGATCTGGTAATATGGTCCAGTAACTCTTATCTGAGTAAGGACAGGAAACTTCTGGACTCCATTTCCAGCTGCCTCAGAGCTCTCGGGATCTATAAATGGCCTAGTCAGCATTTTTGTTGTCAGAAAGTGCTGTGGATGTATTCATTACTCTAAGTATGTTTGGTAAAGTAAAACCAGCCCTTGTCTCATGAGAGAAGGATTTTCCCTATCTTCTTACCTCCAATGATCTCTTTCTCCACCTCCTCCCTCCTCCCTTCTCTTCCCTCTTCTTCGCTTCCTCCCTCACTCCTTTCACACACACACACACACACACACACACACACACACACACTTCAGGAACCAAGAGCCAAACAATGTCTTGGTCCCCGGGGAAGCCACCACTAGGACACAGCAGAGGCTATGGAAGGTTCTGGAGTGGGGAAGAAAGTATGCGAGCCTCTGGCTTCCAAAGTTTGCCTTGCTTTCTATTAGGGCCTTGGTGCTGTGACTTTCTTTAGCACATGAGATCACATGGTGTCTACTTTTGCTGTCCCCTATAAATACCAGGCTCCTACATCTAAGAGTCCTGAGTTCAGGCCAGCCTGGTGGTTGGGTAGCTCTGGATTGCCTTTCCTGAACTTTCTGTTTGTCAGCTGAAGAATGACGTGGTTCATACATTTGGAAAGGAGGGCTTGTTTCTCATAGAGGGCTGCAGCTTGCCGGGCAGCCGTTCTGACCAGCTGGGCAGTGTAGCCAAGGATGAGGCCGGAAACAGATGCTTCTCGGGAGGGGCACAAGGAACAGGAATTCTGGCTGAGCAGGCCAGATATCCATATTCAATAAGCTATAGGAGGAGTCATGAATATTTATGAAAAGAGAAACCTACACATGCACAATTGAGATTCATACCTCTCCCTGGTTCCTGAGTTCAAAACACAGCCGAGTTAGCATGAGCCCAGGATGGAGTTTTTAGCCCTCTGACATCAAAACGTGAAGCAGAGGATGCAAAAACCCTCACTGTACAGCCTGCATAGACTCGCGGGAGCCACTCCATGGTCGGTGGTCTCTTATCCCAAAGGAAGGCTGGCCTGTGCGGTGGCTTGTGCCTGTAATCTCAGTACTTTGGGAGGTTGAGGAGGACAGATCGCTTGAGCCCAGGAGTTCGAGACCAGCCTGGGCAATCATGGGATAGAAAGTGGGACAGGCCTTGTTATACCTCCTCCCTCGCCAGCCCCGTTAGACTTTCTTCCCTAAGGTTTAAACAGAAACCAGCCCTGTGGTGTGGCAAGACACCGTCTCTACAAAAAATACAAAAAATTAGCTGCGCATGGTGGTGGGCACCTATAGTTCCAGCGAGTTGGGAGGCGGAGACGGGAGAATTGCTTGAGTCCAGGAGGTCGAGGCTACAGTGAGCTGAGCTCCTGCCACTGAACTCTAGCTTAGGTGACAGGAGGAATGCTGGTTGGTTCTTTTGTTGAAACAGAAGGGAGGGGCAGCGTCAGGTGACTGGTTGATGTTAGTGTGGAGTCTCTTGAAAGGGCTGGTTTCTGTTTAACCCTTAGGGAAGAAAACCTAAAGGGGTTGGCAAGGGAGGAGATAGAATAAGGCATGTCCCACTTCCCATCCCGTAAGGGCCCAGAACTCAGTTTCCCAGGTACTCTGGGATCCCCTTGGCCAAGAAGGGGTCTGTTCAGTCATTTGGAGGGGCTTAGGAGTTCATTCTTATTTCTCATTTCATAGATTTTTCTAGAGTTCCTACTGACTGCAGGAAGGGAGAAGCTCTTGGGAGGAATTTGATTTCTGAGTCTCTTGGGAGTGAAAGGAGGACAACCTAAATTTCTGGTGAAGTTTGCAGAAATTTATGTGGTGGTCAGAACAGCCTTTTAAGTCTCTCTAGATTCATAACATGGTCTTGGTTGTTACCTAAATGCTCAGAAAAAGGAAATATTTAAAGATTCCAAGACCGTATTTTTATAAGCATTCTCTGTGCCTCCACATCCAGTGAAAAGTCTTTTTTCAAATGTGTGTTTCCCTGGTCAGAACCACTTATTTTAATCTATCCCAATTTGTCCAAATTTTCCTTTATGGATGTGCTTTTTGTGTCCCATTTAAGAAATCTTTGTCCACTCTCAGGTCACAAAGATATTTTTCTAAAAGCTGAATTGCTTTACTTTTTTATAAATTTATTTTTTTATTTGTATAGAGATGGGAGGTCTCACAATGTTACTTAGGCTGATCTCGAACTCCCAGCCTCAAGTCATCCTCCTGCCCCAGCCTCCCAAAGTTCTAGGCTTACAGGTGTGAAGCAGTTTTAAGTTCATAGCAAATCTAAGCAGAAGGGACAGAGATTTCTTATACGCCCCCTTCCCCCCAACACGCACAGCCTCCCCCTTTCTACATCCCCCACAGAGTTGTGCATTTGTTACAGCTGATGAACCTACTGACACATCATAGTCACCCAAACTCCATAGTTCATATTAACATTCACTCTTGGTGGTGTTATACATTCTATGGGTTAGGACAAATGTGCAAAGACATGTACATCATTATAGTATCTATCATACGGAATTGTTTCACTGTTCTAAAAACGCTCTGTCCTCCAAATTATTTTACTTTTCAAATATAGATATGAAATCCATTTAGAAATTTTTTGTGTATAGTGTGAAGTAGTCACTTTTATTATTTTTCTATATGAATAACTACTTGGTCCAGCCCAAAAGATGGAAAATGCTGTCCTTTTCCTACTATACAACAATGTCATGTTTTCTGTAAATCAGCTATTCCATATATGTGTGTGGTTGTTTCTGCACTCTTTAATATATTGGTCAATTTTTGTATCCCTGTATTATCGCACTCTCTTAATTGACATAGCTTTGTAACTGGTATTAATAGCCGGTAAATTAGGTCCTTCCTATTTCTTGTTTTGTTATCTTTTTTCCTTCATAATTACCTTTGCTTTTTTTTGGCCAAAATCATTCAATAAGCATTTTGATTCCTAGAGTAAAATTTTCTTTTCCTTTTCAAGTTTTATTGGCACCATTTTTATGGCTTCCCTAAGGAATTACAATCCAGTAATATTGTATCATTTAAATTATGTTCTAAAATAATTCAGCAGCTCTGCAAGTAAAAGCTTTCCATGACCCTGTTCGTCAACCACTTGTCTGCCCTGCCCTTCAAGACCAAGGAAAAAATTCGCTTCCTTTTCCCCTTGGCCTTTCCAAAGTCCATCTGTGTTTCGAGGCCTTCCCCAAATCTTGTATATTCTTGCCTTAATTACATAACTCTCCTCGGACTTCTGTAGCTATGCTGAGTGGCACAGATATGAGGATACTCTCAAAAAAGGGCCCCAATACTTCCCCAGGACCTGGGCTGCTCAGGCTGGCCTCCTTTCTTCAGGGACATTGTCTGTCTCCCTTCCCGGTAGGCACCAACCACTCAGGCTACCTTCAGCTCCTCTGTGACCCTGTTCTTGTTACACAGATCAGGGACTCGCCATTCAGGGGTGGATCTTTTTGCCTGGCGTGTTCTTCCCTTCCTGCTCCCAGCACCTTCCTTTTATCAGTTAATGTTCGTTAATCCTTAAATCCCTGTCTGGCATCTTTCTCTGACCCCTAAACTAGATCAGTTTCCTTTGTGATATTGTAATCACAACAGGTTGATTGCCTGATGCACACATCAAGTTATTATGTGGAGACACTGGGTTGCAACAGAGAAACAGGTTTAATCGTAGAGTTGCCGATGAGGAGATGGGAGGAAACCTCTAATCCGTCTACCCAAGGTGATTGGGGCTATGAATTTTAAGGGTTTGGAGTGGACTAAAGTGTGTGGAGATAGTTGATTGGTCGAATAGTGCAGGGTGAAGTCATGGGATGGGAGGATGAAGATGTTGCATTCGCATACTGATCCTGTACCTCTATGGGAGTTGACATCAGCTGTTTCACTAGAATTTGGATTCGTAAAAGTTCTTAAGTGATCCTTAAACAAAAACCTCATGATTGTAATGTCAGCTGTCCTGTCTGGAACGATGGGGATGCACTGGCAGCATCCAGTGTTGAGTGACTTTCAGCAACAAGGAAGTGGGCCAGAGGGCAGCCTGACTGATGCTTAATTATAACTATATTTCTGTCCAGGGCCTGGCATTCAATTCCTGTCAACCCTGTGGGGATGGTTTCAGTGTGCTCCCCATGCTCCCTTCATAGCAAATGTCCTAGTTGCCAGTTATAAACCTATTTGATGAGCTGATTAACATCTGACCCTTCTAGATTGTAAGTTTACATAGGGCAGGGGCTATAATTGTTCTGCTCAACATTGTAGTCTCCAATACCTACCCTAGTGTTGGTATGCAGTAAGTGCTCTGTAATTCTTTTATGAATGAATGCATGTGTGAACGAAACATTGGCCTAGTGGCCTATGTTACTTCCCATAGTACCATGCATGTAGCTCCTCCATAAATATCTTTCTGATTTATCTCATCTTGTTGTCTAGGACATTTTAATAAAGAACTCCATATAATTTCTAAGAGTAGATGGCTACATTCTGAAATAATGTGGCTGGCCATTGTAGGTAGAGTCAGGGGTGATTCTTAATTCCCTGTATCTGATTTGATAAGGGTGGTGGTGGTAATAGGCAGTATCATTCAAATGTGACTTAGAAGTATCCTATGCCTGCTGATAGTTGTCTTGCTTTCTGCATCTCAAACCTACCTAAAATACTTCTGATTTGGTTATGGTGCGTGGGGTAAGAGCATGCTCCGTGGGGCTAGCAGCAAGCTGGAAACTCAGGGGCTGTGACTTTTCATTACTGGAAACTCATGTAACTTTAGCTTGCTTGGTAGCAAAGTAGGGCTCCTGAGTTTGCTTTATTTGCAGTTGGTGTAGATGATTGAAATTTAACATCTGGTCCTTTATGGAAAATTCCTGTAGTTCCAGAGCTGGAAGAAAAAACTATCATTCTATTATTAAAGGGCCCAGAATTAGTTCTTGCTCTCTGTGTTCCATATGCTCGTCATTGATAAATGATCATTCTGTCTTTGCAGTCTCAAGCAATCAGAAGGGGAGATAAAATATCTGCTCCCTGGTTACCAGCAGCAGCCCTGTGTATAGTGGTGCTGGAGTCCTGTCTTGCCCTGATAGGGACTTCTGTAATTTGCATATTTCGTGAGTCTGTAGGGAGAGATGAGAGAGATGCCAGTTCGATACAACCTCTGCTGCCCTGCCTGTGCATTCTAGAAAAAAAAATCACTAACCAGATTCTGTCTCTAAATGGAACACTGACCTTTTTCAAAAACCCCCTCACTGGAATATAACAGGGCTAATGTAATAGAAGGAAATGACACTTAGGTTCTGGAGGGAAAATTGATGTAAGTTTTTATCAGGAGGGTTATCCAGTGAGATATTGGTTAACCAGCTTCACTCAGGGAAATGAGGGCAATATTGTAAGAAAGTCAGAGCAGTAAGATGTAAGGAAGTTAGAGTCCTTAGATAACCTGTGCAGCAGAGCTACCTACACACTGGAGTACGTCTGAACTGTTATACGAGAGAGCAATGAATGTCTCTGTGTGAGCTGTCCTATTTTTGAGTTTCTCTGTTAAACAGCTTAGTCTATTCCTTAACACATGATGGTGGACACTTACAAATGCTTACTATGTGTTAGGGACCACACTGAGTGCTGAATATGCTTTATGTCAGTTAATTCTCCATAACCATCCTAAATTAATGCCACTTGCTCATTTTACAGATGTGCAAACGAGCTTACATGGGTGAAGTATCTTGCCCAAGATTGCATGAATGCAAGTGGCAGAAGGGACTTGAAAGCTCCAAGGTGATTCAAAACACATATTCTTCATAGCTGTGCCCTCATGACTCTTCATGTAGAAAAATTTCTATTCTTCTTGGCCACTTCAAAGTTTCAATCTATTGCAAGTGATGCTTCCAGACTCCTCTGCTCAGTTTGGTGTAGACTGATCATTTTATCCTGTTTTTAAAAATATTGTTTTTTTTGAATAGGTTTATCTTGTTCTGAATAGGTTTATCTTGCCTCGTTCACTAAACTGTAAATCCCTCAAGGGATGGATAAAAATGCTCAATAAATGATGATTATATGTCTAAATGGATAGGAACTGTCTGGTGTTCCAGAATTACTCAATATTACCTTTTGCCATATTTCCTCATAGGTGTATAGATTCTGTTGTTAATTAATCAAACCCAGTGAACGTCTTCCCTCCAATTTTAAATACATCTTCATGGTAGTGAGCATATTTGTGTAGAGGAAATATCCAAAAAGATGATTTTGAATAAGAAATCCTGCCCATTCTGTTTACCACTATAAATATAAATAGGTAGAATTTAGGGTCTTCCAGATTGCACTTTAACGAAATGTTAGATTCATGATCATTCTACCATGTATGAGTTGGTATTATGTCTGCTGCACCATTTAAAAAAAATACAAAATAGCAGTTGCCTTAAGCAAGGTATATATATTTTTTCTAACATAAAATGAGGCCTGGAAGTGAGCATCTGTGAACTGATATGGTGGTTTCTTGGTCACTGGAAAGCTCTTTCTTTTTCTTCTGAAATCCCTGAGAATGGTTTCTATTCTAATGGCTCTAATGGCTATGGCCCTTGTAATAACTATCAGGCCAGAGTTGCAGGCAATAGGATGGGGAGAGGGCAAAAGGCCTTTATCTGACTTTACCCTTCTAAGTCCCTTTTCCAGAATTTTTACTAAATGAACTTCCACTTCTACTACAGAACTTAGCTATACCTAGTTACATAAGTACTCAAATAAAATGAAGACTTTGTTTTTAACTAAGAAAGAAAGTAAAGAATCAGTGCTGGGTAGTCTGCCTTGCCTTCTAATTAGAAAATTCCCACTATTCCAGATTGGGGGTTGACAAACTGGCCCACAGGCCAACTCTGGCCTGTGGCCTGTTTTTTTTCTTTTTTTGTAAATAAAGTTTTTTTTGGAAGAAAGCCATATACACTCATCTGTTGCTGATTTCATGCTACAACAGCAGAGTTGAGTAGCTGTTCCAGAATATGGCCCATGAGCTTAGACTCTCTTAGAGCTGGCTCTTTAAAAAAAAGTTTCTCAACCCCTGCTCTAGATCACAGGAGGCAGGTTCTGATAGAAAGGTTTGCCAAGCTCTGCTCTACATCACAGGGGGCAGATTCTAATAGCTTCACTAGTTGTGATGCTATTATAGAAGCACAGTTGACCTCAATATGGATTCAGCGATCATCTATTCTCCAGCCCCAGTGAGGTTATATGCACTAGGCATGTATTTGGCTGCAAGTAACATAAAACTTGAATAATGTTGGATTAAACAGAAAGGATTTAATTACATGAAAGCCCAGAAGTACACGGCCCAGGGCTGGTGCAGATGCTCAGTGCTGCCTTCCAAACTGGGCTGCTTCTTTCTCCCCAGCCATGCCTAGAATGTTGGCTTTCATCTTCATGCTTACTAGAAGATGAACGCAGTACCTGAAGGTGTTATGTCTGCATTTCCTGAAGGAAGTGGGGAAGGTGCAAAAGAGCAAGGGTCTGTTCTTTTATAGAAACTTTCCCAGAGGCCCTCATTGGCCAAAGCTGTCTCTCTAGAAGCTGAAGATCCTAGGATTCAAACAACTGTGGATGGAAAATATTGGGGAAAAAAAACTCAATAAAAGAAATAACTGTACAGCAGTAAAAAATAACACAATCTTAAAAATAAGGTATAACAACTATTTACATTACATTTATATTTTATTAGGTATTAAAAGTAACTACAGATGACTTAAATGACTTATGGGAGGATGTATGTAGATTATATGCAAACACTAGATCATTTTACATCAATAACTTTCATATCCACAGGGTGTCCTGAAACCAGCCCTCCAGTTGGATGTGCTCTAGTGGGCTTCTCATAGTGAACCAGCCCACTCCAGTGTGTTCTTACAGTCTCACTCTTCCCTCCCATCTTTTTCCCCTACTCTTCCCTCTCACATTCCTGAAAGTAACTTCTCTCCTTTTCCCCTCCTTTTCATGTTTTTGGCTAGGTGAGAAACCTGGAAATGAGCCTGAAGAGGTGAAGCTGCAGAATGCCAGCAAACAGATTGTGCAGAATGCAATCCTGCAAGCTGTGCGGCAAGTCTCCCAGGAGAGTCAGCACAGGGAAGAGGGAATCAGCGACAGCCAGGGACGCATCCAGCTGGGCGTTGGGGAGTTAACCAAGAAGCATGAAAAGAAGTAACATGCTGCATTTGGCTCTTGACATGTGCTTGGTTTCTAGCCTTCTTCTTAGTATAGGACGCATCACCAAAATGTTGCCAATAAAGTAAACCAAAGTGTCATCGGCACCTAGATGTAGAATGAATTCGCACTAGCCTCTGGCTGAGAAGCACTGTTTTGAAAAAGTGCATTAGATGATTCTGTTCCTATTTATGCAGTGCCTCTGAAACATAGTGGGGCCAAATATGACACTGTAATCACAAAAGTAGTTTTGCAGGCCAATGTATTTTTAAAGTTCTTTTATTTGAAAAAAAGAATTCTATATCTCATTTATTTACTTCTGCCTTTTATGTGTTCCTTCTGTGAATTTAACAAGCTGTCTTTTTGCTTAAATACTGAGTACATTACTGAGTTCTTTATATTAAAAAGGATTTCTGGAAAGGTGAGGGAATGGAGTTTTAGTTATCTTCGAATGTGAAATTGAAGGCTTTTATAAAGTGAATTCAGGTCTAAGATCAAGTCAAGCAAAGGCAAATTCTGAGTCCCTTGGGATCATACCAAGGCCTATATTAATATTTATGTTATTTTAAGAAAGGGAGAAATTTAGGCTTTTCAATAGCTCAGTCTTTTACTCTCAATTCTCTAAATGATTTAATAATTGGTGTTTATGCTCTGTGTAGAAATCTTTTGGGAATATGGATTTCTTTTCTCATCTCAAGATTTGATAAAATAAGACAAGTGAGTCTACACATGTGAGTTGCCAATAACTCAATTCCTTAGAAGCTTCATGGAGAATGGCTAGAATTGTATATTTTTTCAACAGCTGCCTATCTTTGAGAGACTTATACTAGGAGCTGACTATGGGGTGCAACATTCTTGAAAGGGATTCTGAGGCCTTACAAATGCTGTTTTGCCACCAGGCTATGTATTTGCATTAGGACCTTACTAACTTTTCCCATCCTCAAATTAAAATTATTTTTTTGAGATTATGAAAATCATTCAGGTCAGGAATACATGAGAATACAGTGGGGACAGTAAAGCGACAGTGTTGTGAATGCAGTGTCAGAGATCTGTGTGCTCATTTGTAATAAAAGCATCTGTGCATCAACAGGATCAATCACTGCTCCACTTCTGTGAGGATAATTCACATATTTCTGGAGTATCTAGAGCCCCATTTCCTCGGCTTCACAAAAGTTATTGAATGGGTGCCACTGGGGACAGAGAAATAATTTGACTGTGGTTAAAAACCTTCCGGCTTCAGAGTATCAATATCTACATTTGATTTATTTTTAAAGCAACGTTTTAGGGCATAAAGTGTGACTGATATTAAAATATACTTCTAAAATTCCAATATACTACAGTTTCAAGAATAAATCTTTGGGTAATCGATAAAGAATGAAAAAATATCTTATCAGCTTTGTTATGCTATCTCCCAAAGTGCACATGTGGAATAAATTCACAGGGAACATGGATGGAGAAGGAAGTAGAAGAGCTTACAGTTTAAAGATTGTTTATTCATAAGTATTTCTTTTAGCAGAATTTGTGCCAGGCGAAGAATGAGTTTAAGTTGACCAAAAGTTATATAACTGATGTGATATAATTGCACAGCATAGTGAGAATGA
>CAUYQU010062400.1:0-26199 GCA_963574635.1 Cheracebus regulus | reverse complement strand
TTATTCTGAGGTTATATTTCAAAGTAGTAGGAAGTAGAGGCATTTTCCAACAAATATTTGAATGTAATTTTCTAAACCTATGATACTGCATTTAGTTTCCACTCCTCTTTTCAAGTAAAAACTAAAACACATACATCACTGTATGGGAGTTTAACTGCACCACTAAGATGGTGCCGACGGTCCCGGAGACGGTCAGATGACCGTTTGGCCTTTTGCCTTATATGGCTACCTGCCCGTCAGGCGGCCTGCGGGCGGCGACCCTGGGAAGGAGCACCAGTGGCACCTCCCCACGTGGATGGTCGGGATTGGAGAATGATCCCTACTTAAGAGGGAGGCTTGCGGAAGACGCTCTCTCGGGACTCGGGCACACTGACGGAAGCATAAGAAGAAGCATGCTACCAGAGACAGCTTCCTAGCCTCTACCCTGCCGCTGTAGTGATAATAAAAGTTATAAGCACCATTTTCCTCGGAGTCGTGTGGTCCCTGCCGGCCGAGGTCCGCGACAACTAAAGATACAAAAAATTAGCTGGGTGTGGTGGCATGTGTCTGTAATTCCAGCTCCTTAGGAGGCTGAGGCAGGAGAATAGCTCGAACTCAGGAGCCAGAGGTTGCGGTGAGCCGAGATCCTACCACTGCAGTTCAGTCTGGGCGACAGGGTGAGACTCCATTTCAGAAAAACCACACACACACACACAGACACACACAAACACAACTATTACAAATGGGATCTAATTAAACTTAAGAGCTTTTGCACAGCAAAAGAAACTATCAGTAGAGTGAACCGGAAACCAACAGAATATGAAAAAATTTTTTCAATCTACCCATCTGACAAAGGACTGATAACCAGAATCTACAAAGACCTTAAACAAATCTACAAGAAAAAAACAAACAACCCCATCAAAAAGTGGGCAAAGGATATGAACAGACACTTCTCAAAAGAAGACATTTATGCAGTCAACAAATATATAAAAAAAAGCTCATCATCACTGGTCATTACAGAAATGCAAATCAAAACCACACTGAGATACCATCTCATGCCAGTTAGAATGGTGATCATTAAAAAACAGGAGACAACAGATACTGGAGAGGATGTGGAGAAACAGGAACACTTTTACACAGTTGGTGGGAATGTAAATTAGTTCAAACATTGTGGAAGATAGTGTGGCTATTTCTCAAGGATCTAGAAATAAAAATACCATTTGACTCAGCAATCCCATTACTGAGTATATACCCAAAGGATTATAAAATATTCTGTTATAAAGACACATGCACACATATGTTTACTGCAGCACTGTTTACAATAGCAAAGACTTGGAACCAACCCAAATGCCCATCAATGATAGATTGGATAAAGGAAATGTGGCACATATACACAGTGGAATACTATGCAGCCATAAAAAAGGATAAGTTCATGTCCTTTGCAGGGACACGGATGAATCTGGAAACCATCATTCTCAGCAAACTGACACAAGAACAGAAAACCAAACACTTCATGTTCTCACTCTTAAGTGGGTGCTGAACAATGAGAACATAGGGACACAGGGAGGGGAGCATCACACACTGGGGCCTGTTGAGGGGTGGGAAGGCTAGCAGGTGATGAGGGGGTTGGGAAAGAGTAACATTAGGAAAAATACCTAATGTAGATGATGGGGGGATGGAAGCAGCAAACCACCATGGCACATGTATACCTATGTAACAAACCTGCACGATCTGCACATGTACCCCTGAACGTAAAGTATAAAAAAAAAAACGATTTGATGCACAAATGAATGAAAAAAATATGTGTGTGCCGTCTGTTTCTATTCATGTGCAATCATTTTTTTAGACGAAACCAAACAATATGGAAAAAAATATAGAGTGAGGTGACCATGAATAAGGCATTTATCTTTGGGGCTGTTTTATTCATGTGTAAAATAAGGAAGTCATCTTAATAACATCACATATCAAAAGCCGTTAATGACTATTACAGAATACTAGGACTGTAATATTATTTATTGAAATCTCTGCATTAAAAAATAAATTTGGGCCCAGTATGGTGGCTCACATCTGTAATCCCAACACTTTGGAAAGCCAAGGTGGGAGGATGGCTTGAGGACAGGAATTTGAGGCCAGCCTTGGCAACAGACCAAGATGTTATCTCTACAAAATAAAAAATTTATCCAGGCGTGATGGTGTATGCCTATAGTCCCAGCTATTCAGGAGGCTGAGGTGGGAGGATCACTTGATCCCAGGAGTTCAAAGCTGCAGTGAGCTATGATTACGGCACTACACTCCAGCCTGTAAGACAGAGTGAGACTCAGTCTCTAAATTAAATAAATAAAAGCAAAGAGTGAAAACTAAATAAATATATTTGAGTGGTTTTCTTATTTTCAACAGTTACTGACAATATTGGAAAAATTATTTCCCACCTAGCTGTCCAGTTCACACAGGACAGCTACAAGAGAGTAGTAACAACCAAGAAATCATAATCATCAAGTCCTACAGTGATACCTAGACAAATGTATTTATATACCACCTTGACTCAATTTATATGCAACACACTGAAACCAACTGCAAATGCTTCACTTACCACATAACCAGACAAGACTCTTGGTTTTACCTAGATTATGTGAACTCTTAACTAGCAAACTCTCACTAGACCAACATCCACAGAGGTCAACTATAGTTATTCTGTGCATTCCTTCTGTCTCTAAACTCTGAATAAACAGCAAACCATTACCAGTTCCCAAGTTTTATGTGAGAATTGGCTGAGATAGGTAAGCTGCTAATATATAAAATAGCTGGAACCGATATTGTTGGTTTTTTACTAACATTTAAAATTGCAGGACCTCAAAGCTGCACATACTTTTATCTGCATTTAAGCTTCAAAAACCTACATATGCAAAAGAAAATATAGCAATTCAAATTGGTCAACTTGAATTTAAGGTTTCATAATAACATGCTCTTTTTTAATCTCTAGAAGACCTTCACAACTCCTCTTTAATCGCAAAGAAAACAAGCCTACCAGGCAGAAAATGACCATTTAGTAAAAAACTCATCTTTGGTTCTTAAATGTTAAGCATGCTACAACTTTCTATACATGCTTGAGCCAACGAGGAGATACTCCCAAGGGATTTCAGTGATACATCTGATTACCAAATAGAAAAAACATGCTTGGAAGCAGAAGTGAAAGAATCACTCCAGGGACCAAGGACAGATAAACAGGTTGACGAAGAAATTCTGGTTTCCAAGTATGAGAATACTAATCTCTTAAGGTCCTTGCAGGTAAGGTAGATGGATGATTCAAGAAGCCACACAAATGATCTCACAGATGGTGATGCCTAACCAGACAGTAATCTGCAACAGGTTTATTTTAAAGATGCATATTCATCTCTTCATGTACACATACTTCTACATAAAAGCTAGAAATGGTCTAAAAGACAGTAACTAGAATGCTGAGAGACTCAACTAATAATATGTGAGATGAGGGATTTTTATCCTATAGAGTAAGACTGGTAGTTCCTAGAAGCAAAAAGTAAAAGTGTCAGTAAGAGAAAGCTATAGACAGTTTGTTCTTATACTGGATCTCAAATCTCTGGTAGCCAAAAAAAAAACCATAAAATAACTGCCTTCAGAAGTAGTGGGTTAGCATCAGGGGAGATGCCCTAATGGTGCCCTAAAAACAAACCGGCCATGATAATACAGGGTAGGTTCAAGCATTAAACTGGGAGTTTGCTTACATGGCTCTGGAGATACCGTAATGTTAAAACTCAAGTTTTCTCCAGGTTCCTTATACTAGGTTTTTATTATTTAAAAGGGAAGAATTCATCTAATAGAGAAAAGAGAATAATTTTTCTTTTTTCTTTTTTTGAGACGGAGTTTCGCTCTTGTTGACCAGGCTGGAGTGCAATGGCACGACCTCAGCTCATCGCAACCTCCGCCACCCAGGTTCAAGCTATTCGAAAAGAGATTAATTTTTAAGAAGTAAAAGTGTGGTGATTCTGTCTAAAAATATTGTTATCACTTGAACATTGTGAGGTCATTTTTTCAAAAGATGTTAGGTACAAGTGAATACAATATGATCTGTCAACACTCATGTATTTTTAGAGCAAAGATGAAATGTGTTTACATGACCATCATCCTGATGCTGCATGGTAAAATCCTCCTTTTGACCTCAGTGGCAGGACAATAGGCCAAAAATAGGACTGTTTGTAAATATGTAAAAGAAAATACCACTTTTATTTTCAACGTAGCTTCAATATAAGTTGATTAATGAATTACCTTTTTGCTTATCACCTTTCAGGAATCCTGGGATATAGTTAAGTTCTTTCAGGATCTCATTTTCAAGGAATACAGGGCAGAAAGTTGAAAAATGTATTTTTTCGAACAACCTTGCAACTTGAGTTCCAGACATGCAGAAGAATTCCAGATAATTTATGCAGAGACTCCACCCTTAAGGAGGGGGAGAACAACTCCCCAGTCTTTAAAAGTGGGCTATGCATAGTGACTTCCTTCCAAAGAATACACAAAAGGGGAGAAAAAGAGTAACTTTACAGTGGAAAACCTGATAGTCAATATTTCAGCCAGGTGGTCAACAAAATCAGTCATAAATCATGTTGATAGAGTGTACTCGATTTGCTGTGATGAAATAGTATATTATATCTGTGGACTTCCTTCCTAAAACCTATAACCCTAGTCTAGTCATGAGAAAAACATCAGACAATTCCCAGTAGAAGGACATTCTATGAAATACTTGATCAGTACTCTTCAAAACTGTCAAGGTAATCTAAAACAAAGAAAGTCTGAGAAATTGTCACAGCCAAGAGGAGCCTAAGGAGATACAACAACAAAATGTAATATGCTACATCCTAGAGATGAGATCCTGGAACACAAAAGCAGGGAAATCTGAATAAAGTGTGGACTTTAATTATAATGTATCCATATTAGTTCACTAACTGTGATGAATATAGTATGTTATTTTAAGGTGTTAATAATATGAGAAACTGGAAGCTCAGTTCAAGATGGCTAAGTAGAAGCAGCTAGTATGTGCCTCTTTGGCAGAAATCTCCTAAACAGTGAGTAGATATTTACCCTTCAAATAGGTCATCTAAACAGAACACTGGAATTCAACTGAAGAGCAACAGGAAGCATGGAACACAAAAAAGAAGGAAACAAGGCAGGTGCTCAGCCAGGATTGCTGAGAGATGGAAGAAGCTTCTAGATGCAGGGAAAGGATAGATGATGAGAGACTCCCAAGGCTCCACATTCCCACCATGGACTTTTGCAAAGCTAGCTGTGGGAGACTCCCTTGACCCTTGCAGGGCCTCACAGGTATTCAGCCTAACAGAGTGAGCTGCCTGGAGATTGACAGAGGCATTGCTCAAACTCAGATAGAGTCCACAGGCTTCTGAGCCCTAAGCAGCTGCTGCTACCAACCACCAAGCCAGGAAGGAAGAGAGGAGGCCAGGCACTTTTACATAACCTAAGAACAATGATGCCACTGCCACTGCCACTGCTGCTCCAGGCTGCTGTGGTCTGAGGTGTATGCAAACCACATTCCCCACAACTGCCTGCCTCCCTGACAGCTGTCCACCTAGCTGCTCCCACTGAGAAAAGCCTACTCTTCCTGGTAGCAGACCCACAACACAGGATTGCTTGAAGCTAGCAGTTTGAGACCAGCCTGGGCAACACAGCTAGACCCCATCTCTGCAAAAAATTTTAAAAATTAGCCAGGTATGGTGGTACATGCCTGTGGTACCAGTGATTCCAGAGGCTGAAGCAGGAGGATCACTTGAGCCCAGGTCAAGGTTACAATGAGCTGTGACTGCATAACTGCACTTCAGCCCCGGTGAAAAAGTGAGACCTAGTCTCTTTTCAAAAAAAAAGGATCATGAATAAACCCTTCTGTGGCCACCTCAGCTTGCTCTTCCCTGCAAGCACCACTTATTAGCCTGGTGGTCCAACTGGAAAACCCAATACAAAATTTGCTGTCATAAGCATATAGCATAGAAATAAGTATATGAAAACTTCTGCCACCCCAGTTCTGCAAGAAAACATGAGCCTGCTCATACACCCACATTGCTACTATAACTGGCATTTGAGAAAGTCACCACACTAAAGCTATCTATAACCGAAGAAATGTTTTACCACC
The DNA here is from genome assembly GCA_963574635.1 of Cheracebus regulus. Lineage (NCBI taxonomy): Eukaryota > Metazoa > Chordata > Mammalia > Primates > Pitheciidae > Cheracebus > Cheracebus regulus. Next base: position 20,069 of record CAUYQU010062400.1, on the reverse strand, counting down.
TGAAAGTACACAGAACCACAGTCAGAAAATCCTCCACAACATAAATTATAGTCATATCCTCAAGAGAGGGAATCCTGTCCAAATGAAAGTAATTTCTTTTTTTTTTTGAGATGGAATCTTGCTTTGTTTCCAGGCTGGAGTGTCGAGTTCAAGTGATTCCCCTGCCTCAGCCTCCCAAGTAGCTAGGACTACAGGTGCATGCCACCATACCCAGCTAATTTTTTGTATTTTAGTAGAGACGGGGTTTCACCATGTTGGCCAGGATGGTCTTGATCTCTGACCTCGTGATCTGTCCACCTCGGCCTCCCAAAGAGCTAGGATCACAGGCATGAGCCACCACACCTGGCAGTAATTTCAAATATAACAAAAAGATAGTTTATTCAGATGAGAAGAAACTGAGTAATTCTGGATGCATAAAAAAAAAAGTGTTACAACACCCACAAAGGATCACATTACCTCTAGTAATGGATCCTAACCAAAATGAGATCTTTGTAACACCTGATAAATAATTCAAAATAATTGATTTTAAAGAAGTTCAATGATCTCCAACAGAAAACTGAAATCTAAGACAAAAAAAAACACACACACACACACACACACCATAGGATTTTCATGAAAATTTAGCAAAGCAATCGATTTTTCTTTAAAAGAAAAAACAGAACTCCTGAAAATGAAAAATTTATGGAGGAAATTACGAAATACAGTTGAAAGCCTTAAAAATAAACTGGACCAGGCAAAAGAAACTCAGAGAGTGCAGACAGGTCTTGCGAATTAACAAAGTCAGAACAAATTAAAGAAACGAGAATTTTTAAAAACGAAGAAAGTATGAGATTAAATAAAACATGAAAACCTATGAGTGCTAGGTATTCCTGAGGGAGAAGAAAAAATAAAAAGTTTGGAAAACCTATTTGAGGAAATAACTGAGAGAAAACTTTCCTAGTCTTCCTACGGATTTAAACAATCAGTTACAAAAGGTTAAGAGAACTCCAGACAGACGCATTGCAAGATAGTCTTCACCAAAATAATCATCAGACTATCTAAAGTCAGTGTGAAGGAAAAAAATTCTAAAAAAATATCTAATCACCTATAAAGAGAATCGCATCAGACTGACAGTGGACCACTTAGCAGAAAGTTTGCAAGCCACTGGGGTATTATTTTCAGACTTCTTAAAGAAACAAACAAACAGTTAACCACAAATTTTATATCCTGCTAGAATAAACTTCGTAAATAAAGGAGAAATAAATGTTTTTCCCACACAAGCAAACACTAAGGGAATTTGTTAGCATTAGACCAGATCTGCAAGAAATGCTCAAGGGAGTTCTAAACATGGAAATGAAAGATTGATACTTGCCATCATAAAGCACACAAAAGTATAAAACTCATAGGTCTTTAAAAACAATGCATGAGACTATAAAGCAACTAGATCAAATTATGACAGAAACAACACTTTACATATCAGTGTCAAATGTAAATGGATTAAATGCTCCATTTAAAAGATACAGATGGGGCACAGTGGCTCACGTCTGTAATCCAAGCACCTTGGGAGACCAAGGGGGAAGATAATTTGAGACCAGGAGCTGAAGACCAGTTTGGACAACACAGTGACAAAATTTTTTTTTTAATTAGCTGGGCACTGTGGCACACCTGTAGTAACAGCTACATGGGAAACTGAGGCAGAAGGATTGCATGAGCTCACGAGTTTGAAGCTGTACTGGATTCCCTCCAGCCTGGGCAACAGAGCAAGATCATGTCTCTCTCTCTTTTTTGAGACAGAATCTTGCTTTGTCACCCATGCTGGAGTGCAGTGGTGCAATCTCAGCTCAGTGCAACATCCACTTCCCGGGTTCAAGCAATTCTTCTGCCTCAGCGTCCCAAGTAGCTGGGATGCAGACCTGACTGATTTTTCTATTTTCAGTAGAGATGGGTTTTCACCATGTTGGCCAGGCTGGTCTTGAACTCCTGACCTCATGATCTGTCCACCTCAGCCTCCCAAAGTGCTGGGATTACAGGCATGAGCCACCACGCCTAGCCCAAGATCTTGTCTCAAAAAAAAAAAAAAGATATAGATTAACTACATGGATTTTAAAGTCATAATTCAATCATATGCTACTTATTAAAAAAAATTCATCTAATTTGTAAAGATACTTACAGACTCAAGGTAAAGGGGTGAAAAATACATTCCACATAAAAAGAAACCAAAAGCAAGCAGGAGCAGCTATAGTTAGATCAAATAAAACAGACAACATAAATCAACAACAGTAATAAAAGACAAAAGTAGTAATTATACAATGATAAGCAGATCAATTCAACAAGATAACAATCCTATGTATGTATATATCCAACACCAGAGAACCCAAAGTCATAAAGCAAATACTTACTAGACCTAAGAGACAGAAAGCAATTCAATAATAGTGGGAGATATAGGATGTTTGTCCCCTCCAAATCTCATGTTGAAAGGTGATACCCTATGTTGAAGGTAGGGGCTAGTGGTAGGTGTTTGGGTCATGGGGGCAGATTCCTCATGAATGGCTTGGTGCCATCCCTGTCGTAATGAATGAGTTCTCGCTCTATTAGTTTACACAAAAGCTGGTTGTTTAAAAGAGCCTGGTGCTTCCTACTTCTCTCATGTTCCTTCTATTGTCAAGTGACATAGAAGGAACTATGTCTTTGTCTTCCACCATGAGTAAAAGCTTCTTGAGGCTTCACCAGATCAGATGCTGGTACTATGCTTCCTGTACAGTCTGCAGAAGGTGAGCCAAATAAACATCTCTTATTTATAGATTACCCAGCCTTGGGCATTCCTTCACAGCCAATGGGGGACTTCAACACCCCACTGATAGCACTAGACAGATCACTGGGACAGAAAATCAACAAAAAAAACCACTGGATTTAAATTGGACTCTAGAACAAATAGACCTAACAGCTATTTGTACAGCAAGCTACCCAACAATCACAGAATATACAATCTTCTTATCAGCATGTGGAACATTCTCCAAGACAGACCTTATCTCAAGGCATGAAGCAATACATTTTTTAAAAACTGAAATCATTTCAAGTGTCTGCTCAGACTACAGTGGAAAAACCTAAAAATCAATCCCAAGAAGGACTCTCAAATCTATACAAATACATGGAAATTAACCTGCTCTTGGATGATTTTGGGGTCAGTGATGAAATTAAGATGGAAATTTAAAATTTTTTTAAACAAATGAAAGTACCAAACAACATACCAAAACCACAGCAAAAGCTTATAGTGTTGAATGTAAATGGATTCAAAAAAGAAAAGTTTATAGTGTTAAATGCCTAAATCGAAAAAATAGAAAGACCACAAATTAACCTGACATAGCACCTCAAGGAATTAGAAAAACAAGAACGAACCAAACCCAAAGCTAGCAGAAGAAAAGAAATAATGAAGAGCAGAACTAAATAAAATTCAGATCATAAAAACACAGATAAAAGAAAAAAAAAGTTGCTTCACTGTAAAGATAAACAAAATTGACAGACCACTAGCTACACTAACCCAAGAAAGACAATTCAAATCAGCACAATCAGAAATCAAAAAGATATTACAAATGATACAACAGAAATACAAAATATCATCAGTCTACCATGAACATCTCTACACTCACAAACTAGAAAACCTAGATGAAATGGGTAAATTCCTAAAAACACACAATCTCTCAAGAATGAACCAAGATGAAAGAGAAAGCCTAAAGAGACCAACAACCAGTACTAAGACTTGACCAGTAATAAAAATTTTTAAAAATCTCCCAACAACAAAAAAGCCCAAGACCAGATGAATTCACAGCCAAATTCTACCAGGCAAACAAAGAAGAATAGGTATCAATCCTATTGACACTGTTCCCCACAATTGAAAAAAAATCTTCTCTAACTTATTCTATGAAGCCAGTATCACCCTAACACCAAATCCAAGAAAGGACATACAAGAACAGAAACACAATCAATCAATACCCTAATGAATACAGATGCAAAAACACTCAAGAAAACATTAGTAAACCAAATCCAACAGCACATCAAAAAAGATAATACAACACAATCAAGTGGGTTATATTCCAGGGATACAAGTATGGTTTGGCACACAAAAATCAATAAATATGATCTGCCACATAAACAGGACTAAAAATAAAACCATACTATTATCTCAATAGATACAGAAAAAGCATTTGATAAAATTCAGCATTCTTTCATGATAAAAACTTCTCAACAACCTGGTGTAGTAGGAACATACCTCAAAATAATAAAAGCCTATAAAAGAATCCCACAGCCAACATCATACTGAATGGGGAATGGGTGAAAGCATTCCCTCTAAGAACTGGAACAAGACAAGAATCCCCACTCTCACAACTCTTACTCAAGACAGTACTAAAAGTCCTACAGGGCCAGAGCAGTTAAGGCAAGAGCAAGAAAGAACACAGATCTAAACTGTAAAAGAGGAAGTTAAACTATCTCTGTTTGCGCCTGGAAAATCCTAAGACTCCTCCAAAACACTCCTAAATTTGATAAATTAATTCAATAGAGTTTCAGGACACAAAAATCAACCTAAAAAATCAGTAGTGTTTCTTTTGTTTAGTTAGGTTTTGTTTGTCTGTTTTTGAAACAGGGTCTCACTCTATTACCCAGGCAAGAGTGCAGTGGTGTGGTCATGGCTCACTATATCCTCAACCTCCTGGGCTCAAGTGATCCTCCCACCTCAGCATTCCGAGTTGCTGGGACTACAGGCACGTGCTACCACACCCAACTAATTTTTGCATTTTTTGTTCAGAGGAGGAATCAGTAGCATTTCTATACAATAATAATAATAATCAAGCTGAGAACCAAATTAAGAACCAAACCAAGAAGTCAATCCCATTTACAATAGCTACCAAAAAAAAAAAACCTAGGAATATACTCAACCAAGGATGTGAAAGATCTCTACAAGAAAAACCAGAAAACACTGATGAAAGAAATCGCAGATGACAAATGGAAAAACATCCCATGATCATGGATTAAAGAATCAGTATCATTAAAATGACCATACTAACCCCAAAAGAAATCTGCAGATTCAATGCAATTCCTATAAAAATACTAACATCGTTTCTCACAAAATTAGAAAAAACAATCCTAAAATACATACGTACTCAAAAAAGAGCCTGAATGACCAAAGCAATGGTAAGCAAAAAGAATTATTGAGACATCACATTACTTGACTTCAAATTGTACTACAAGGTTATAATAACCAAAACTGCTGTAAAAACAGACACACAGATCTATGAAACAGATTACAGAACTCAAAATTAAAGACACATGCCTAGAGCCAAATGATCTTCAACAAAGTCAACAAAGACATATACTAGGGGAAAAACACCCTAATCTATACATGGTACTTGGGAGATCTGGATAACCTAACAGAAGAATGACACTGGACCCATATCTCTCACCACATAAAAAAGTAAACTCAAGATGGTTAAAGACTTAAATGTAAGTCCTGAACTATAAAGATTCTAGAAGAAACTCTAGGAAAAACTCTTTCTTTTTGACATGCCTAGAACCTCAAAAGGAAAAACAATAAAAATGAAAATAGACAAATGGGACTTAATTAAAATAAAAAGCTTCTACACAACAAATAAATAATCAACAGAGAAAACAGACAATCTACAGAACAGGAGAAAATAACGGCAAACTATGCATCTTACAAAAGACTAATTTGTAGACTCTACAAGGAACTCAACTCTTAACAAGAAAAAAATAACCCTATTAAAAAAACAGGCAAAGGACATGAACACACATTTTGCAAAAGATGACATACAAATAGCCAAAAAAACATTTAAAAAGTTCAACTTCACTAATCACCAGGGAAATGCAAATTAAAGCAATGAGATATCATTTCACACCAGTCAGAATGGCTATTATTAAAGTGTCAAAAACCTTAATAACAGATGTTGGCAAGGATGCAGATAAAAGGGAATGCTCATACACTCTTGTTAGGAGTGTAAAATAGTACAGCTTCTATGGAAAACAGTATAGAGACTTCTCAAAGAACTAACAAATACCATTTGATCCAGTGACCCCACTACTGAGGATCTATCCAAAGGGAAGAAAATCATTATATCAAAAAGACACCTGCCCTCAAATATTTACTGGAGGACTACTCACAACAGCAAAGATATAAAATCAATCTAAGTGCCCATCAACGGATGACTGGATAAAGTAATCCACACCATGGAATGCTACTCAGCTATTAAAAAAAGAATGAATTCAGGTTTTTTGTAGCAACACTGATAGAACTGTAGGTAACTATCGTACATGAAATAACTCAAAGCAAGTCAAATATCGAGTATTCTCACTTATAGGTGGGGGCTGAAAAATATGTACACAGGGGCATATAGAGTGAAATAATAGACACTGGAGACTCAGAAAGGTGGGAGGATGGGAGTGGGTAAGGGATGAGAAACTACCTCGTGGGTGCTTATGGACACTATTCAGGTGGTATTTACCACTATGCAATATACCTGTGTAACAACACTGCACTTGTACTAAATCTATAAATAACAACAATATAAGAAACTGGGTATCAGGTATATGAAAATACTCCATCCTAGCTTAAAAATTTTTTTGTAAATCTAAAACTAGACTAATAAACTCTTTTTTTTTTTTTTTTTTTGCTTTTTCTGAGACGGAGTTTCGCTCTTGTTGCCGAGGCTAGAATGCAATGGCACAATCTTGGCTCACTGCAACTTCCACCTCCTGGGTTCAAGAGATTCTCCTGCCTCAGCCTTCCCAGTAGCTGGGATGGATTACAGGCATGCACCACCATGCCCAGCTAATTTTGTATTTTTAGTAGAGGTGGGGTTTCTCCATGTTGGCCAGGCTAGTCTCAAACTCCTAACCTCAGGTGACCCGCCCACCTTGGCCTCCCAAAATGCTGGGATTACAGCCATGAGCTACGGTGCCTGGCCTAAAATAAACTTTTATAAAAATGAAACCAGGCCAGGCGCAGTGGCTCACACTTGCAGTCCCAGCAATTTGGGAGGCCAAGGTGGGAGGAATGCTTAAACCCAGGAGTTTGAGACCAGCCTGGGCAATACCAAGACCCTGACTCTATAAAAAGAAAGAAGAAAAACTTATCCAGGTGTGGTCTATACTCCCAGCTACTCAGGAGGTTGATGCAGGAGGATCATTTGAGCCCAGGAGTTTGTGGCTGTGGTGTGCTCTGATCACACCACTGCATGCTAGCCTGGGTGACAGAGCAAGATTTGTATTCAAAAATAAATAAAAAATAATAACAAAAATAAAAATAAAACTGAAGATATCAAGTGAGGGAAAAAAGGAAACTCGGAATAGTCATACATGGCAGGAATGACAGAAAAGGGCATTACAATTGTCATTACAGTGGTATTTCGTAGAGTCAGAAAGTTGAATAGGGACATGGGAGATATAAAAAAGATCCAAACCAAATGTCCAGTGATAAAAACATGTCTGAGATTTAAAAAAATACACTAGATGGAATTACTGGCAGATTAGAAGTTGAAAAAGAAAACATTAATAAACTTATAAACAAAGTAATTAGAATATCCAAAATAAAATGCAGAAAGAAAAAATAACCTTAAAAAATTAAAAGTGCAGCAGTGGACAACTTTAAGCCAGTCAATGTGCATAAAAGAGTACCCAAAGAAAGAATGGGGGGACAGAAAAATTATCTGAAGAATAGCCAAAAAAACTCTAAATTCTATAAATACTGTAAGCCCACTGATCAACAAAGCACAACTTCAGAATACAAGAAATAAATAAAAAATATTTTTAAAATAAAGCTGAAAGAAGTCATTGTCAGCCAACTCACATTATAAGAATTGCTAAAGGAAGTCTTTCAGACAAAAAAAAAAAAAATGATAGATGGAAATACACCAGAAATGGTAATTACCTGAGTACGTAGATCTTTATTATTATTTAAAAGAAAAGTATTTAAAGTATTTTTTTTTAAATACTATATTCTGGGGTTTAAAATTTATTAAAAGACAATAACAAGCCAGAAGGAAAGAAATGAAAGTATACTACTGTAAGGATCTCATATTGTATTTGAAATAACAGATCATCTTGACAGCAACATGACCCCGTATCACTGAAACTGAATTTATATTCATTCATTCATTCACTGCACTGACTACTGTATAAAAGTCATTAACTGTCTGTAGAAGATTACAGATACAGGCTTCAGCGAGGGTGTGTTAACAGATTAGACTAAGGTAACAAATGGATTATTTGGGTCTAGGTAAAATGCAAGAGTTTGCTCTTTTCATGGGATTCAGAAGGAATAATATCTCCCAAGCACAGGAGGATCAGAAATCATAGCAGAAGATTTTGGGTTGAACCTGTGCCAGGAAAACTGCATAAATAAAAATGGGCTCCAATGGATAAAAATTTACCTTTCAAATCAATCCTGATACCACATTTGAGACCCTAGAAACACAATCATCATTTTCATCCTGTGCCATTGCTACTGAAGCTCTCGTGGAACCCTCCAAGTTCCTGGTTCAACTGCTCTTCTACTTCTGTCACCTAATCTGGGCTCCATGACACCCTGAACTGTCAGGCTGCCACTGGATATTCAAAGTATCCCCATACTAAGGTGAGACAGAATAGTTTCTCTTTCTTCCCAATACCAATCAAAATCCCAATTCTACAAATAATTGATAAATGCCATTTATTTAGACCTTAAAAATCCCATTAAATAAATTCAATAAGGCTTTATTAAATATCCACCTACAGTAAACTTGCAGTGAGAGTGTATATCAGAAAGAATCTTCCTCCCTGGCCTACCTGTTGGACATTTTCCTTTCTCTATTCCAAACGAGTTTGTATAGCTTCCTCATATACACACGGCGTTGGATTACATGATATGTTTTCCAAAAAACTTTTATGCTGGAACTCTAATCCGTAATGCAACGATATTTGGAAGTGGGGCCTCGAGGAGACAATTAGGTCCTAGAGGTGGAACCTTCTCAATGGGATCAGTTCTATATGAACAGCGACATGACAGCGTGCTTTCTTCCTCTCTCCATGCCATGTGAGGACACAGCAAGAAAGCAGCTGTTTGTAAGTCAGGAAGTGAGCCCTCACCAGAATCCAACCATGCTGGCACCCTGATCTCAGACTTCCAGCCTCCAGAACTGTGAGAAATAAATGCTTTTTATTTAAACCACCCAGGCTATGGCATTTTGTTACAGCAGCTAGGGCAGACTAAGACACATATTTAAAAATTCCAGCCATCTGGTGCCCAAATTTGACACTACAATAAAAAGGGAACTAGCAGCATCATGTTCTGAGAATCCAAAGAACTTAGTCATAGTGATTAACCAAAAATAATCAGGCAGATTTAAACGATAAAGTTAAGACATTTATAACCACTTACAAGCACAGTAGTTTACACCAAAATCTGAAAACCTAGAAATCTACCAAAAGAATTCCTTCTGAGTACAACTATTTGTGTGCTTAAAAGTATATTATCAGAGAGAACCCTCATCTTTAGAGTTTAACCATTGTTCTAGATCATCTTTAATGAAAATTTAATAAAAATAATGAAACTAAAAAAGATATTCTCCCAGTACCTGTTCCTCCCTGTCCTTTTCTTTGGTCTTACTTCTGTAGACTCTAGCAGAGGTGGCATCCTGGGATGGAATGGCAGAGATCTGATGCAGTGGCATGCTCATCCCAACCTCCTATCTGGTCGTCTTCTTCACAGAAGAGAGTCTCCACTGGTAGAGTCATTTTGGGCCATGGATTTCAAGCTGAGAGAAAATGAAGAGAGAAGAAACATAATTCAGCTAAAACGCTTAAATTTCCAAGAGTGAGCTTAACATTTTATATTTATATCATATTTCTATTTTAATAAGTTATAATGACACGAATGTTTGGTCTTCAAAAACACAATTCTCAAATCAGTGAACAACAAAAGGAACAAAAACTGGGAAGGTGCAATACATACAAGAAAATTAGGTAAAAGAATAATCTGTTTATAAAGTCTAGTTTTATAGTAAGTGAGTAATCATTGATAATAACGACCAAAAAAAACAAACAGGAAAATAGAGTGGGTGATGTTAGTGTCTAAATATCACATACCACCTACTCTATTTCAAGCCTTTGATGAGGCTGGCACAAGATGGAGCACTACTGTGCCCAAAAAAACAGTCTGAATGTTTGTATTCAAGCACATCACACAAGACAAGAGGCACTTACTGCGGAGCTGCCTTATACTCCCTGGGAGATCACAACAGTCAGTGGTAAGAAGTTTTTTCATCACTCATACACTAAAGTCCTCTGTTACAGATGGCAAACTCCATGGGGCCTCTTGGAATACTTAGTCAAACTGACCATAGCCAGCTATCTCGCCAATAGCTGCCTATGGTGCTTCTTATATAATCATCATTATTACATCATTGGTACATGCCCATGAAAAGCCTGAGAAGGGCTATGTATGGCACAGAAACACAAGTACAAGAGGATCTCAAAAACTGCCAGTGAAGTTAGTCTTCTGATATGCATCACCATCACAAGGCAACAGACCTCTAAGTCTGCCTGAAGCAATCTTCCTCCTATGTCAAACATATTTAAGATAAAAGTGAGTGGGGCTGGGCACAGTGGCTCATGCCTGTAATCCCAGCACTTTGGGAGGCCGAGGTGGGTGGATCACGAGGTCAGAAGATTGAGACCATCCTGGCCAACATGGTCAAACACCATTTTATTAAAAATACAAAATTAGTTGGGCATAGTGGCACACACCTGCAGTCCCAGCTACTCAGGAGGCTGAGGCAGAAGAATTGCTTGAACCCAGGAGGCAGAGGTTACAGTGAGCCAAGATTGCACCCACTGCACTCCCACCTGGAAATACAGTGAGACTCCGTCTCAAACAAAACAAAACAAACAAACAAACAAAAAAACGAGTTTACAAACCATAAAACAGACCATCTCATTTTTTACGTATGAAAAGTATAAAGCATATATTACTCACATTATTTTCTTTGCATAATAATTTCCAGATATCTTTTATAAAATTAATCTTTAAATAAGAGTAACAGTTAAACCTTAGCACTTTACTGAGGGCTTCAATTTGACTAATGCTAACTTGCAAAATACAGCACACCTAACATGAACATACATATCTAGAAGAGCTGGACTGCCAAAGTTGGTTGTTTAAGAAACTGGAAACGGATGTCAATGTTCATGAATCAGAAGACTTAAAATTGTTAATTGGCAATTCTCCCCAAATTAATGTAGAGAGTCAAAACAACCTCTATCAAAAATGGAGCTAACTTCTTTACAGAAATCTGAAAAGCTGATCTGAAAATTTATATGAAATTCAAGGGACTCAGATTTGCCAAAACAACCTTGAAAAAGAAGAACAAAGTTGGAGAACTCCCATTTCCAGATTGCAAAACTTACTACAAAGAAACAGCATTCAAGACCATGTGGTACTGGAATAAGAAAAGATAAATCTCCTAGCACTTTGGGAGGCCAAGGTGGGTGGATCACCTGAGGTCAGGAGTTCAAGACCAGCCTGGCCATCATGGTGAAACCCCATCTTTAAAAAAAAAAAAAAGAAAAGATAAATCAATGGAACAGAATTTAGAGTCCAGAAACAAAAACACACATATCTACAATCAACTGATTTTCTCGAAGACTCTAAGATCACTCCTTGCAGAAAGAGTGCTCTTCAACAATGGTGCTGAAACAAGCAAACTGTCACCATCAAAATAAAAACTTTTATGCTTCAAAAGACACCATCAAGAAAAGGAAAAGACAGCCACTCAGGGTGATTCACACCTAAAATCCCAGAACTCTGGGAGGCCAAGGCAAGAGAACCCCTTGAGGCCAGGAACTCAAGAAGGGCTTCAGTAATATAGCAAGACTCAACCTCTACTTACAAATTTTTTAAAAAAGTGTTAAGACAACTGACAGAATAGAAGAAAAATTTTGCAAATCATGTATGTAATAAGTGACGTGTATCTAGAATACATAAGAACTCTCTTACAACTTAGTAATATAAGGACAAGGCCATGTGCAAGTAGCTCACACCTATAATCTCAGCATTTTGGGAGAGTGAGGTGGGAGAATAACTGCTTCACGCCAGGAGTTCAACACCAGTGTGTGCAACATAGCAAGGCACCAACTCTACCAAAATGATAATAATAATAATAAAGACAAATAACCTAATGAAAAATGGGTTACTCAGTATCATTAGCCATCATGAAAACACAAATAAAAACTATTAGATATAACTTTAATTATGTTCATAATTAAAGACCAATAGTTAAATGTTGGCAAGGATATCTGTGAAACTGAAACCCTTATATACTGCTGGTGGGAATCTATGCAGCGGTTCTGCAAAATAGTCTGGCTCTTTCTCAGAATGTTAATATATGTTATCATATGACCCAACAACTTCACTCCTAGGGTATACACATCCAAGAGAAATGGAAACATTTCCTCACACGAAAATTTGTCTATGAATGTTTGTACCACATAATTCATAACAGCCAAAAAGTGGAAACAACCCAAATGTCCATCAAATGATAAATGGAAAAATCAAATAAGCTATATCCATTCAATGGAATCAAATTCAGCAATAAAAAGAAATAAAGTACTGACACATGCCACAATATGGATAAGCCTTTTAAAAATTATGTTAAGTAGGCTGAGTGTAGTGGCTCGTGCCTATAATCCCAACACTTTGGGAGGTCAAGGTGGGTGAATAGCTTTAGCCCAGGGGTTCCAGACCAGCCTGGGCAACATGGCAAAACCACATCTCTACAAAAAATTCAAAAATTAGCTGGGTGTGGTGGTGCATGCCTGTGGTCCCAGCTACTCAGGGGGCTGAGGTGGGAGGATCGCTTGAGCCCAGGAGGTTGAGGCTACAGTGAGCTAGTATGATGCCACTGCACTCTAGCTCGGGTGATAAGAGTGATGAGACCTTGTCTAAAAAAAAAAAAAAAATTATACTAAGTAAAAGAAGCCATTCACAAAGAACCATATATTATACAATGACTAGTTGTGTGGAATGCCCAGAGGAGATAAATCTATAGAGACAGAAAGTAGAGCAGTGCATGCCAAGAGCTGGGGTAGGAATGAGTAAATGCATAGAAGTAGTGGCTTAAACGATTTAGTTTTAGGATAATGAAAACAGTCTAAAATTGACCATGGTGCTGGTTGCAGAACTTCTGAGTATACTAAAAGCCACAGAAATAGTAAAAGGACTAAGATAGAGAAAATTTTAATTTTTCCTTTGTATTATCCCTAATCTTTTTTTTTTTAGAAAAAGAAAAGGAGAAAGAAACAGCAAAAGAAAGAAAAAAAAGAATGAAAGAGAGAAAGAAAGAGGTATTATCCCTAATCTAACTAATCTAGATGACATGAAGATGGCCAGTGTTGCCCTATCCCACCCTTCCAGTTTCGAGAAGGCAACAGAAAGAGTTCAAAGTCAGTAATCAAAAATCTAAGTTCAAATCCTGGCTCTAATTGTGGATGTTAGGGCAAACTGATGAATTTCTAAGCTGTTTTGTTTCCTTGTCTGTAAAAGAGAAGAGTAATCATGTCTACTTAGTTTAAAGGGTTACTGTAAAGATAAAAAAAAAAAAACTGTCTCCAAGCTGGGCTTGGTGGCTCATGCCTGTAATCCCAGCACTTTGGGAGGCCAAGGCAGGTGGATGACCGGAGGTCAGGAGTTTGTGATCAGCCTGGCCAACCTGGCGAAACCCCATATCGACTAAAAATACAAAAATCAGCCAGGTGTGATAGTGGGTGCCTGTAATCCCAGCTACTCGGGAGACTGAGGCAGGAGAATCCCTTGAACTTGGGAGGTGAAGGTTGCAGTGAGCCAAGTTCATGCCATTGCAATCCAGACTGGGTGACAAGAGCAAAACTCTGTCTCAAAAACAAAACAAAAAGACTGTGTCCATGTGTACAAACATAGGGGCTCTTAACATCAGCACATATGCCAGCTGGCTTTTCCAGGCATTTGCAGTGATTTCTCTCACTGCATCACAAAAACCTGCTGGTTTGCTTTGTCTTTCCAGTACTATTTTCTGACCCCCTAAGCCTCAGTCAAACACAGATTTACACAACCGGGACCTTGAATCCTTTCTAACACTTACGTAGGATCCAGCTTGACTCAGAGGAAGCAAGGCTGACAATGCCCTCCCTAAAAGGAGAGTGGCAAGAAAGGCCAATCCTGAAGACAACTAGTATGGCTTCACAGTCAAACTGTTCTATGCTCTTTCCAGATGGTCAACATAAATGAACATTCTGCCCATTCCAACAACAATGCCTTGGACAGATAATAAAGTGGGGAGCTAGAAGACAAATGCCAGTTGCAGAATCTCAAAGGAACAGTCACCCCAGGAACAGTTCACATGCCTCCCTGTACCCTTGTTTTCAAGGTACCAGACTCCAGCAGCTCCCTGCTCCTCCCTGCTGTAAACTGTATCTTAACATTCTGACTGGCATTGTTAGAATCAACAGCTTGAAGCTAAGCCTGTCTTTATAAGGAGTACATTTCATGTAAAAAATGAGAATTCCATGCACAGTTGCCAGCAAAAACAGAAAAAGCAGTAAGAGGAGTGAGGAGATCAGTTCTGGATACCAGCACTGAATGATCAAAGCCAGACTTAAAGCAGTGCATAGGGAGGGAGAAGTGAGGCCATTTGAAAAGGAGGACTAACATAATCTAGTGAGGGATCTAAACTGCCCCATGGTTCCTGGCTGTACACTCACACTACAAGGATGCACAGAAGAGCCGTGGGAGACAGGGGTACACTCAATGTGGACAGACTGAGCTTCACATTCCTTTAGGAAATCAAAGATGTTCACAAATGCATACTGGGAGTCACCAGTATATCAAGACACATCAACATACAGGGACAGAGAATCAGTCATTTATGTCCTTTATGACATTATGTAGAACCTATAGAATCAGTAATTTATGTCATTTGATGCTAGAAATAAATGCTAAAATCCAGTATCAATATCTAACATAAAAAAGCCTCTATCTTGAGCCAGGCGTGGTAGCTCAACAGCAAAGATGGAGTAACACATACAATCATGGATACCTAAAAAGACCTAATGACATGAATAATAAAAATCACACAAGTGAAAATATAAAGCAATTATAACAACAACAAAAACCATAGCAGAAAGAAAATGTAATAATTTGGCTTTTAAATGAACAGTATAAATTTCAATACGGACAATGGTATAAACATTACAATGAAATACGCAACATTGACATAACCAAATTGGGAGGATGGGAAGAGGGAAGGTGGGATAAAAAAGGAAGTCAACAGATAATAGCTAATGCTTATAAGTCAAGAAATAGTATGAGCATATTATTTGAAAACATGGAAGCAACTCTCAGAAGACACATGCGGCTGCCTACAGGGAGAAGGACGAGGACTGTGGAGGAGGAGAGCAAAGGACTACTGTTTTTCATTCTGGGACACTGGGTACACCAAGCTCCTAACCACAGTTCTAAAATTCAGAAAACTACCAAAAATTTAAAACAAACAAACAAAACCACTCTAGCCTTTCTTTACCTATTTAACACTAAGACATGAACTCTTTTGGGGCCAAAATCTGACCTGAACTGATAGAAAGCTACTCAAAACTATACTTATGTTACTTAGTGTCGGGGTCTGACTTACAGACCCCAACCAGAAGCTTTTAGAAAAACCTCCTGGCCTTCCAAGAAAGTTTGAAATTATTCTGTCATGTTTATAATTTTTGCCAACCACCTTGATCGATCCTCCACAACTTAGTGTAAATACTACATACACTTCAATGCAGAAATAGTAGCACATTTGAGTAAGGGATCTTACCCCAAGCCCTGATGGGAGTATCTGATAATTTACAGTATATGTAACCAGGCGTGGTGGCTCATGCCTGTAATCCCAGCACTTTGGGAGACCAAGGTGGGCGGATCACAAGGTCAGTAGTTCAAGACCAGCCTGACCAATATGGTGAAACTCCGTCTCTACTAAAAATACAAAAATTAGTAGTCCTGTAGTCCCAGTTTCTCGGGAGATTAAGGCAGAAGAATCGCTTGAACCTGGGAGATGGAGGTTGCAGTAAGCCAAGATTGTGCCACTGCACTCTAGCCTGGGCAACAGAGTGAGACTCCGTCTCAAAAAAAAAAAACTTATAGTATATGTAGATTACTTTCCTAAAATCCTGAGAATTTCTAAATTCCAAAATATTTCTGATCCAAGAGTTTTGAATAAGAGAGTTTGGGCTTACCATTCATTTTTCAAAATGAAATGTATTACTTTTATTACATGTATTTTAGTACATGTATTATTTTTATTTTTTAGATTTTGAAGATATTTTGAAGAAATCAGTGGAGAGAAAGTATAAAGAGAGTAACAGGTATGAGACTCATATGACCTTAAATGGATCAACAACTAATTCCACACACTTTCCGAAAGTGGCATTATTCCTGGATCATTATTCAGATAATGAATAAAGAGGTTCCCTTGTCTCATTAAAAATTTGAAAAAGAAAGTGAGAAAATTTCACTTGACTCCTCATTCATATCCTGCTGTTGTCCTATCTATGCTACTCTCCTAGGAAAAGGAGTCTATACTCATATTCAACATTTCTTCACTTTCTATACACGTTTCAACTAACTGCAATCTGGCTTCAGTACAGTAAGGTGTCAACAGTGCTCTCCATAGTAAGCCTAAAAATTGTTTTCTAGCCCTCATGTTATTTGACTTGATACTTTTACTCTCTTCCTAGTCTTAAAATACTCTTTTCTTTGACTTAAATGATATAACACTGTCCTAGTGTTCCTCCTGCTCCATCTCTACCTCTGTAGATCTATCTCCTATAGCACAACACCGTATGCTGAGATTCCTCAAAATTCCATTTAACCCTCTCTGATTCTCAATCTGTGCTTCCTTTTCCTGGGTGATTTAATGCATAACTTTGGCTTGTATGCCCACCTTTTACAGATGTTATTTAAAAAGAAAATACTGATAAATCATATTTCATTGAATTTAAAACTTTTGTACTTTAAAAGATACCATTAATAAAACTGAACATAAGCCACAGACTAGGGAAAAAACACTTGACAATACATCTGATAAAAGACTTGTATCTAGAATAAAGAAAGAACGCCTACAACTCAGTAAGACAACACAATTTTAAAATAAGTAAAATATATTAACAGACATTTCATCGAAGAAGATCTATGAGAGTCAGGCATGGCAGTGTGTGCCTGTTGTCCTAGCTACTCGAGAGGCTGAGGCAAGAGGGTCATTTGAGCCCAGGAGTTCAAGGCTACAGTGAGCTATGATCATGACACTGTACTCCAGTCTGGGCAAGAGTGAGACACTGTCTCTAAAAAAAATAAATAAAATAATAAAGATATATGAATAGCTAATAAACTCACAAAAAGATGCTCCCAATTAAAACCATGATATCCCACTATACCCTACTAGGATGGCTACAAAGACAGTCAATACTAACTGTTTGATATAGACAAATTGGATCTCTGATGTATTGCTGGTGAGAATATAAAGTGTTATAGATACCTGGCAAACAGTCAGGCAGTTTCTTAAAAAGTTAAACTTATTGTACAGCCCAGGAATTGCAGTGTTCCTTCAGCCCCCTCAACCTCCCAGCACCTCCCCGCCACAGACTACATATACAATATTCTCTGCCTGCAATGCTCTTCCTTCCCCTTTTGGTCTAACTAACTCTTCCTCAACCATCTGATCATCCTGACAGGAAATTCCGTATTCATAGGTCTTTATAGGATCAATGAAGAACCTCTACTTCATTAACAATTTTCACAGTTAGAATGTTACACTTATTGAGCTCTTTAATGACTTTCTCCCCTACTCAGCCATAAGCTCCCCAAAGGCAGCATCTCATTTTGCTCTCTTTTGCATCTCTTTTTCTGTGGCCCAATGCCTATCACAAAAGATCTATTCAATAAATGCTGGTTGGATCAATCTCCCTGAGACAGCTGCCAAAAATGGCTGAGAATTTCATTTTTAACTCAAATTTCAAATACCCTAGTGGAGATCTGCAAACCACTAACAAAAATTCAGTATTTGTCAACCTGGTACAATTCATTGCAAATGGGAAGAAACCATTGATCTTTAAATATCTGCAGCAGAATGACCATATCAAACTTAGCTGAAATTTGTAATTGAATTCAAATATAGTGGAATGTAATCTAAGTATCTTTAAGAATTTTAAAAGATGGAAAATTATAAGTACTTAAGAATTACTGATAAAAGCATTTTAAGACAGAGGAAAACTTCAGTGTCTTAAGTTACAGATGAGAAATTTCAACCTTTGAGTCAAAAACCTAATGCCGGGTAGATAGCAAGTTACGGAAGCTTGCTATCAAACAGTTGAACAATTGCCCAAATAAGCTACTGCACTAGTATCACTGCAAAGCCTTCTTCCCTTCACTCAGCCAGGGAATAAGGCTGCCCATGCCACACTCGCTGTCTCACTTTCACTTAACCACTGGTTAGCAAGGCACAAACCTTAAGCTATAAAGATAGCCTTGCTCCTGACTTTCACTGAAATGAAGACCAAAATTAAACTTGAAAGCTCTGAGAAATTTCAGGGAAGATGACAGAGAAACACTATAAGGTTTCCATATGTTACCCACTAAATAAAAAGTCTGATGCAAAGTTTCGTTATTTGGGCTTGGCCTGTTAAGGGTGCCCTCTCTCACCACTCCTATTCAACACAGTACTGTAAGTTCTAGCCAGAGCAATCAGGCAACAAAAAGAAATAAAGAGTATTCAATTAGGAAAGGAGGAAGTCAAATTGTCTCTATTTGCAGACAACATGATTGTATGTTTAGAAGACCCCATCTTCTCAGCCCAAAATCTCCTTAAGATGATAAGCAACTTCAGCAAAGTCTCAGGATACAAAATCAATGTGCAAAAATCACAAGCATCCCAATACACTAATAGACAAACAGAGAGCCAAATCATGAAAAAACTCCCATTCACAATTGCCACAAAGAGAATAAAATACCTAAGAATACAACTAACAAAGGATGTGAAGAACCTCTTTGAGGAGAACTACAAACCACTGCTCAAGGAAATATGAGAGGACAAAAACAGATGGAAAAACATTCCATGCTCATGGTAAGCAAGAATCAATATCATGAAAATGGCCATGCTGCCCAAAGTAATTTATAGATTCAATGCTAGCCCCATAAAATTACCATTGACCTTCTTCACAGAACTGGAAAAAAAACACTTTAAACTTCATATGGAACCAAAAGAGAGCCCACATAGCGAAGACAATCCTAAGCAAAAACAACAAAGCTGGAGGCACCATGCTACCTGACTTCAAACTATATTACAAGGCTACAGTAATCAAAACAGCATGGTACTGGTACCAAAACAAGAGATGTAGACTAATGGAACAGAACAGAGGCCTCAGAAGTAACACTACACATCTACAACCATCTGATCTTTGACAAACCTGACAAAAGCAATGGGGAAAGGATTCCCTGTTTAATAAATGGTGTTGGGAAAACTGGCTAGCCATGTACAGAAAGCTGAAACTGGACCACTTCTTTACCCTAAAATTAACTCCAGATGGATTAAAGATTCAAACATAAGACCTAACACCATAAAAACCCTAGAAGAAAACCCAGGCAAAACCATTCAGGACATAGGCATAGGCAAGAACTTCATGGCTAAAACACCAAAAGCAATGACAACAAAAGCCCAAATAGACAAATGGGATCTAATTAAACTTAAGAGCTTCTGCACAGCAAAAGAAACAATCATTATAGTGAACCGGCAACCAACAGAATGGGAAAAAATGTTTGTAAGCTACCCATCTGACAAAGGGCTAATATCCAGAATCTACAAAGAACTAAAGCAAATTTACAAGAAAAAAACAACCCCATCAAAAAATGGGCAAAGGATATGAACAGACACTTTTCAAAAAAAAGACATTTATGTGGCCAAGAAACAAGAAAAAATGCTCAGTCATACTCATTCTGCCATGGTACAATTTAATTTAATACTATATAAACTGATCAC
>CAUYQU010062395.1:0-15747 GCA_963574635.1 Cheracebus regulus | reverse complement strand
CTCTGTTCTGTTTCATTGGTCTGTATCTCTGTTTCTGCATACTTTTAAATTTATAATTGTTTTCTTTCCCTTTATACAGGATTTTTATTTTAATTGGCTGTATGGTTCACCTGTTGAGATCCTCTTTTTGTTTATTCTCCCCATTCTCATTCCATAATAAATATTGGAAAAAGATTATAATTGAGAAAAGGTTATCTCTACACTGATGCCTTTCATGTTTACATCCTTGTTTACTGTACAGTCTGCTCCTGTGCCATCAAAGTGTCTAATTGAATATAAAACATACCTTTAGGAGTACATGTATGTATGCTAGCTATAGAAGCATCTTCTAGTGGAAAGATGAGGATGAAAACAAAGTAGACCATAACAAGTGTATTATCCATAAAAATAGCTAGATGGTATGCTTAGTTGGCTGAATTTAATAGGATGGGTTCTGACCAAACCAGAGCAGTCTGAGAATTCATTTCTACTGGGAACAACTGAAGGAATGCTAGGCAGACCTTGAGATCTTTGCTGGGTCTAACATGGTGATAGTGGGTTTGTTTTGATTCTTTTTAAAATTGTGAGTCACTATTCAGCCAAGTTAATACTTCATGCTTGCTCTGCCCAGACATCTTCAGTGATTCAGTTTTGACTGCAAACCTATGAAGAATTATTGGTCAGAGGTGAAATGACATAGAAATCTGCTCAAAGTTCTGTGACTTCCTCTTGTTAGAATGGGGAGGGGTGTATGAGACTCAGATAATTATAATAAGTAGAGTTCTGGCCCAGGTTTAACTCACATTGGGTCTCTGTTATCAGAGTCATTTCCCTGGTTCCCAGTTTTGTAACTGTAATCAATATACATGGTAGTTGGCAGAACTCTCAGATTGGCTCCTTGACCAGTTGGGTTAAGTACTATCCTAGTGGAGAAGATCGAGTGGAAGTCTCTAAAACTATACCTTCCCTCATCTTGAAAGGGACAGCAATTCTTCCAGTCTGGGATTAACACATATTCTGGATCCACATGTTTGCTTTTTCTGCTCATAAGTCCACAGCCAGCACCACTATCTGAGGACTTACAGAGTGTTTAATCGATTAATACAGGGTCTTGAGTAATATTGTCTCTTGCCAAGAGTCTCACTTTACAGGAAAAGATGTGTGGCAGTGGCCCAGAGTTCCTGAATCCACTGGTCCTAACTCATACTGCTCCATCCCTAATCCTCTGGATTGATAGATCAGTTGTAATGGGATCATAAAGGTACAACTGAGATGCCAGATTGGAGGTGATCCTCTACAAGAATTGGCACCATTCCTTCAGAATGCTTGGCTATCATATGGATATTCATTATGTTAGGTATCCTCAATAGGTAAAGTACATGGGTTCAAGAACCAAGGGATAGAATAAGAGTGATCTCGTTTACTATCACACCCAATCCTTACTTGAGGAGTTTATACTTCCCATTAATGTAGCTTTAGACCCTGTGGGATTAGAGGTTCTTGTCTCTGGAAGTGGAAATGCCCTACTAGGGAACAGACACAGTCAGAGTTCCATTAAATATTAAGCCATGCCTGCTGTCTGGTCACTTTGGGCTCCTCGTGCCAAAATCTCTAGGGAAGAAAAGGAGTCACCATCCTGGCAAGCGTAATTGACTCTGATTATCATCACAGTGTGGACAGAGAAGAGTATGTCTGGCACTCAAGGGATCTGCTGGTATGTCTCATGGTGATCCCAAGCCCATTATTTTAATAAATGTACAAATGCAACAGCCATTGCCTAAAAAAGGCATGGTAACCAGAGTTTCAGACCTCTTAGATATAAGGATCTGGATTGCCCTACTAGCAAGCTGCTTACACCAGGAGAGGTGCTAGCAGAGAATGAGGGAACTCTAGAGTGGGATGATGATCAGTTATGGCCAGGAAATAACTGCAGCATTGAGACTATAGTTTGTCCTCTTCTTGAAAGTTTCCAATGGAAACAAAATAAGTAGAATCCTTAAGAAGCTGTTTCCAGGTGGGTGTGGTGGCTCTCGCCTGTAATCCCAGCACTTTGGGAGGCCGAGGCAGGCAGATCATGAGGTCAGGAGATCAAGACCATCCTGGCCAACATGGTGAAACACCATCTCTACTAAAATACAAAAAATTAGCTGGGCATGGCGGTGCACGCCTGTAGTCCCAGCCACTCAGGCGGCCGAGGCAGGGGAATCACTTGAACCCAGGAGGTGGAGATTGTACTGAGAGCAGAGACCATGTCACTGTACTCCAGCCTGGTAACAGAGTGAGACTCCATCTCAAAAAAAAAAAAAAAAGAAAAAAGAAAGAAGAAGCTGTTTTGGCTAGAGTGAACTTACTCTAAGAAGCAAGTGGATTTGTGTGGTGTGATTTGCCTGTTCATATAATCCACTCATTTTTCTAATAGCATCATTTATTAATTTGTAGAACCTCTGTCTATAGCATGAATATTATCTTTTATGTATGGTGAAAAAACTGTTTTCTTGTCTGTGGCAAGTCTTTTAGTAGTATTGTGTCTCCCCTCCCCCTTACAAAAAGGTTTAAATTAAAAATTTTTGTTTTTAGAGATGGGGTCTTGCTGGTCTCAAACTCCTGACCTCAAGTGGTTCTCCACCTTTGGCCTCACAAAGTGCTGGGACTACAGATGTGAGCCACCACACCTGGACTTAAATTTTGATAAAATGAAATTTATCAGTTTCCTTTACATGATTTAAAATTTTTATGTTATGTTTAGGAAATTTCTGCCCTGATCTCATAATTATATTGTCCTATAATTTGATAAAAGTTTAAAGTTTTCTCCTTTATCTTTAGGTCATTTGTTCATATGGGATTTCCTTTTGTGTATAGAGTGAAAGATAGAGGTCTAGTTCTTTTCTGTCCTTGTTTAGAAAGCCAGTGGTGTCTCAAGCATTTATTTAGTAGTCATTTCTTTCCATATTGGTTTGTAATACTTCTTTCCTATGCCATATTTCCATGTATGCATTGATTTTGTGTGTGTCTATCATTTTGTTTTTAGAAGTATATTTGTTCCTTACAGCGTGCTGTTATGTTGGTGGTACATGAATCTGTAGACATCTTCCTGGAATGTCAATTTTACCTAAAGAATTGGAAAAGATTGAGTAATTGAATAGTGATTATTTGAGGACATTTTTCAGTGAAATAAGACTGAATTTCAGAGTCAAATAGAACTTTCATGAATTTTTAAGATAAAATGTGATACAATTTGAAGAAATGTTGAACTCATGGGGGACCGTTTGAGGCCATTTCCCCAATTTTCTAGAAAGTATATTCTTTACCATTTAAGAATACTGTGGTAGAAAAGGGTGAGAAGGACCACCTTACATGAACTATTTTTATTTTTTGTCTAAGTGTTCTGTTTATTGTTCCATGTATACAGTGTGAGAATTGATACCTTTTTTTTGGTGATCTTTGACTGGAATGTCATCCTTTTGTAGTTCAAAGCCAGCAGGCCCAGTTCAATTCATCCTATTTCTTGAATCCTTTAACAGTTGTAATCCTTGTTCCTGGTTTCTTTGAAATCTGGTCCTTACTGGGCATTCCTTGTATTAAGTAATATTTCTAATGACTAATGTTTATTGAGAGTGTACTATGTGCCTGGCATATTTCTAAGTATTTTACCTGTATTAACTGATGTAAATCTCATCAGCTCTGAAAGCTAGGTCTTTATCCCCATGTAGGTATTATTTTTATTTCTCACAAGGAAACAGAGGCACAGAGAGAGTTAATAATTTAAATCACCAAGGAAAAGCAGGCAAACTGGCTTCAGAGTCTGTGCCCTTAACCACTGTGCTCTGCTCTCTCAGTTGCTCAGTAAATAATTGCCCAAGGAATGAATTTACCACTTACATTAACACTTAGCAGACATAACCTTGTTCTGTTGTTTTATCTTTAATGGGTGTGTGTTCTTTCCTAACTATATAATACATCCCTGAAGAAAGGAATAAAATCTTATACTTCTTTATAATATGGCTTTATATTTTATTTTATTATTATTATTTTTTATTACACTTTAAGTTCTGGAGTACATGTGCAGAACGTGCAGGTTTGTTATATAGGTATACTTTCTCAAAGTACCAATGTGGTAAGTCACAGGACTGGAATAGAAACGTAGGTCTTCTAATTAGACTCTAGTGTAGAGTGTAGTTACATGATCATGTCTTCAGTAAGAATACCAACTTTTAAGTGTTCATTGATAGAATTATCTTTTTAAGGAATTTATTCTAGAGCAAAAGCATTGCCTTTAGTAAAAAGACCAACTTTTATATGGTAAATGCTGAATTTGTAATTTAAGGAAATACATTCTAGAATAAAAACTTCCATGGGATGATGATAGGCCATGTGAGTGAATTCAGAGATTGTTTTTGCTTTTATGGGCAAGGTAATTGAAGACAGAGGTAGTTTTCTAAAGGTCTTATATAGGTAGTATATACTTTTGGGTGCTTCTGTTTGCAACTAATAGGAAGCTCAACTCGAATTATCTTGGAGAACTTACAGACTCACTGAAAAGTACAGCTACAGATAGGGTGATCTTCAAGTGAGGTTAGATGTAGTAGATCATCTATGTAATGCTACCATTGTTTCATTTTCTTTCTCCTTTTTGGCTTCCTTCTCCATCCCCTTCAGAGTGCTGTCTTTCTAAGTTTGGAGTACTAGAGATGCTTCTAGAAAAACAAAATGGATGCTTTTTCTTACAGGAATAAAGGAAATGAGAGGAAGCTTTTTTCCCCAGATAGTCTCAGCAAATATCTCCTCATATCTAAATGGTGCCTATTTGATTGCTTGCTCATCTCTGAACCAACCATGGCAGTCCGAAGGATGGCATTCATTGATTGGCTTAAGCCAGTCAGTGCCCCGTTCTTGATTTGGGGGTGGGATCAAATCTACCCAAAATGCATGATTGGGAAATTCATAGTCTAAGTATAATAGGGGAAGGGTTGTCTGGATACTGGGGAGGCAACCAAAAGATGTCTTTCACCTGCAGTAAGCAAATATTAGAGTAAGAATCCCGGTTTTTTGCTTTCTGAAAATCATAAGTGAATACATAAAGCTTGATCTTATACTGAGTATGTAATTTGTTTTTTATTGTTTTTCTAAAAAATTGAAGTGAAATTCATATTACATGAAATTAACCATTTTTATTATTTATCTTTTTTTTTGAGACAGGGTCTCACTCTATTGCCCAGGCTGGAGTGCAGTGGCATGATCATGCTTCACTGCAGCTACACTTGAAGTCCTAGGCTCAAGTGATTCTGCTGCCTTGGCCTCCTGAAGTGTTGGGATTATAGGTGTGAGCCACTGTACTCAACCCAAAATTAGACATTTTAAAGTGAACAATGCAGCGACATTTTGTACATTCACAATGTTGTGTAACCACCACTTCTTCTTCTTCTTTTTTTTTTTTTACTACCACTTCTATCTAGTTCCAAAACACTTTTATTGCCACAAAAGGAAACCTCATCTCCTTTAAGTGGTTATTCGCCATTCTCTCCTCCCTCTGGCCCCTGGCAACAACTAGTCTACTTTCTGTCTCTATTCTGGATATTTCATAAAATAAGTGAATGTAAACATTTGAAAAAATACGAAAATATAAAATCTCTAATATTTATATCTTTTTTTTCTGTAAAATTAGATATAATAGATTACCTGTGAAGTATCCAATGTTTACAATATTGCATATGATAGTATACTATTAATTGGTGTTTATGCAGAATAAGTAGTAAATTTGGCTTGACTTCAAGAAAGTGTGTAGGACACCTTCCATAAAATTTTTTTTTTTGTTATAAAAATAATGCTTTAGATCCAGTACAGTGTCTCATGCCTGTAATCTTAGTGCTTTGAAAAGCCAAACTGGGAGGATCACTTGAGGCCAGGAGTTTGAAGCCAGCCTGGGTCACATAGCAAGACACCCTATCTACAAAAAGAAAAAAAAATTAGCTGAGTGTGGTGGCCCGTGGCTGTAGTCCTAGCTACTTGGGAAGCTAAGGAGGAGGATTGCCTGAGTCCAGGAGTTCAAGGTTACAGTGAGCTATGGTTGTACTACTGCACTTTAGCCTGGGCAACAACGTGAGACCCTGTCCCTAAAATAAATAAATAAATAAATAAATGAAAATAATGCTTCATATTGGAAGGGAGAAGGATCACTATTAATATATGGATTATATATCTTTGTAATTCAAAACAGCAGTGAGCAGACCTCAAAGTTATTTTAAATTAAAAATTTATTTTTTATTGATATATGCTTAAACATATTTTTGGGTACATGTGATAATTTGATATATAATCAAATCAAGGTATTTGGGATGTCCATCACCTTAAACATTTATCTCTTCTTTATGCTAGGAACATTTGAATTATTTTCTTCTAGCTATTTTAAAATTTATAATTGATTAATGTTAATTACAGTCACCCTACTGATAATCTGTTGCACACTAGATCTTATTTCTTCTAAGTGTGTATTTGTACCCATTAACCTCTCTTAATCCCTCACTTCTTTCTACCCTTCCTGGCCTTTGGTTATCTTAAATTCTTTTTTTTTTTTTGAGATGATGTCTCCCTCTTGTTGCCCAGGCTGGAGTGCAATGGCATGATCTCAGCTCACTGCAACCTCCACCTCCCGAGTTCAAGTGATTCTCCTGCCTCCGCCTCCTGAGTAGCTGGGATTACATGTGCCTGCCACCACACTTGGCTAATTTTTGTATTTTTAGTAGAGATAGGGTTTCATCATGTTGGCCAGGCTGGTCTTGAACTCCTGACTTCAGGTGATCCTCCCGCCTTGGCCTCCCAAAATGCTGGGATTACAGGTGTAAGCCACCATGCCTGGCCTGATTTTTGTATTTTTAGTAGAGACCGGGTTTCACCATGTTGGCCAGGCTGGTCTCCAACTCCTGATCTCGTGATCCACCCACCTTGGCCTCCCAAAGTGCTGGGATTACAGGCATGAGCCACTGCACCCGGCCTGCTTATGTTAAATTGCTGAAGGTAAGCAATGGTTTTGTTTAGCTGTGGTAGGTTTTTGAAAGAAAGAAGTGTTTCTTCGAAGTTTTGATAATATAAACCCAGGTAATAGCTCTAACCTTACTTGAGGTTTTCTTCTTCGTTCTGAGATCTGATTACTTAGATATTTGTATTCTTCGTCCCGGTCTTTTTTAGTTAGTAAACTTACCCTCCCATATTCTGGAAGTTCTGCTCATATATTTTCTTTAAGTCTTTTCTATAATAACTCGAGAACTCTTAGCATCAGAAGTAATGCTTAGCATTTGAGATAAAAAAATAATTTATCTAGAGGTGATTGTTTTTAGTTTCACTTTTAAATAAAGAGCAAAATATATGCATATATTTTGAGATAGGGTCTCACTGTGACACCCAGGTTGGAGTGCAGTGGTGTGATCACAGCTCACTGTAGCTCTGACCTGGGCTCACTCAATCCTTATACCTCAGCCTCCCAAGTAGTTGGGACTATAGGCCACTGTACCCAGCTAATTTATTTTTTATTTTATTTTATTTTATTTTATTTATTTATTTTGAGATGGAGTCTTGCTCTGTCGCCCAAGCTGGAGTGCAGTGGCATGATCTCAGCTCACTGCAACCTCCACCTCCTGGGTTCAAGTGATTCTCCTGCCTCAGCCTCCCAAGTAGCTGGGATTATGGGCATGTGCCACTACATCCAGCTAATTTGTTTTTGTACTTTTAGTAGAGACGAGGTTTTGCCATGTTGGCCAGGCTGGTCTCAAACTCCTGACCACAGGTGATCCACCCGCCTGGGCCTCCTGTGTGTGATCTCAGCTCACTGCAACCTCTGCCTCCTGGGTTCAAGCGATTCTTATGCCTTGGCCTCCTGTGGAGCTGGGACTACAGGCGTGCACCACCATGCCCGGCTAATGTTTTGTATTTTTAGTAGAGATGGGATTTCACTATGTTGGCCAGGCTGGTCTCAAGCCCCTGACCTCAGGAGATCCTCCCACTTTGGCTTCCCAAAGTGCTAGGATTACAGGCTTCAGCCACCATGTCCAGCCAGCTAGCACTCACTGAACATTTTCTATGTATCAGGAACTGATTTAAATTCTTTTACATATAATAACTCATTTAATTAAGTTGATTATTGGGTGGCCGTTTGATTTCTTAAAAGGTTTCCATTTCCTCCTCTTTATTAGTGTAATTCAAAAATAATTGTCCCTACTATTAAAAAAAATTACAAATATATGATTTAGGTTTTGAAACAATCTGGGGAACAGTTCTCAAACTTTGCTGTTATTTTATTAATTGATTTTCCCTAGTGTTTATTAGGCATTTAAAATGATTAATTGAAAATCTTAGCAAATATTGAGCAAACATTGATATACTTTGCTTTCAAGAAAACAAAGATTAGGACATTGTATTTTTAGAACTATTTCACCTTGAGTTAAGTATTCCTTGTCATAAAAGAGATACAGTTCTTACCTTAATTGCCTCACATTCTCTGTATGGATTTTCTGGAATTTTTGGTTGTTGAAGTAGGGAGAATGATAGTTTAGTCTCACAAATCTGCTTTATATAGCTTATATAATTTAGTCTATAATTATTTGCTATTATCAACTTTTTAAAAATTGATTCACAAGAATGTATATTCTTGTGCTCATCAAACATTTGAGGGTCCAACTTTGCATTGCACAAGGTCCCTGGCATGGTATTGAGAGAGAAGCCAACTGTTTAGCTTAAACGTTTGAGGAACTAATAAATAGAAATAGTATCTTGACTAGTTGTTTTATTTTATTTAAAAGGTCATAATAATGGATGCTTAATAAATATTGAACTAGAAGAAATAGTTTAAAAAAATGAATTATATATATTTGTTTTAATGACCTCCTAAAAATAGTAGAGAAGTACAAACTCTGTTGTGAATGTGAAGAATGAAATAATGAAAATAAACCCAGTGTTAAACTCTAAGAAATAAAAACAAAATATAATTAAGAAAAATTGAATAAAATAAATAGGTAATAGAAAAGTAGAAATTAATAAATGGGAAACCACAAAAATGATGAAATTGTGAAATTCAAGTTTCTTTACAGTGATTCTTTAAAAGGACCTTTATACAACTTTGACAAACATGTAGCATTTCTAATCAAGAGAAAGAGGTAGAAAAGCAAAATAAGAAATGAAGAGAGAGCTAGAACAATAGAAATAGTGGCAAACTTAAAGAAGATTTTACTCAGTACTAATAAATGAGAAAATCTTAATGGCTTGGGTAGATTGGGGAACACTTAAATTACGATTGCATTCCTTTGTGTTCATTTGTTCATTATAGTAATCCTTTATTGGCCACATGTAACAGTGGTTCTCAGACATTTTGGTGTTAATAACTTTTATAATTTTAAAAGTTATTGAGGACCCCCAAAACCTCTTATTTATGAATATGAATTCCTAATATTTACCACATTAGGAATTAAAATTCAGAAACTTTGAAATGTTCATTTATTAATCAAAAATTATAAACCTATCACATGTTACCACAAGCAATATATTTTTATGAAACATAACTATGTTTTCCAAAACAAAAAAAAATTTTGTGAGATGAGTAGCATTGGTTTGCATTTTTGCAAATCTTTTTAATGCTTGTCATAAGAGAAAACAGATTCTCACATCTGCGTCTGTGTTGACTCTGTTGCATGTTTTGGTTGAAATAAATGAAGATCATTTGGTGTCTATAGATACTCATTTGGAAAAGAGAGAAACATTCTAATAATAGCCTTTTCAGGTAATTGCTGACATTCTTTTTGCACATGCTTAGGTACATGTATTTTTAGCTCCTTTGAATCATGGTGGAAGTCAAGACGTACCTTATTTAGTGCAGAACCTGCATTAATGGAAATGAGAGTATTAATTGAATTTGCCCTTCCTTTCCCCGAGGTAGAATTATAGTAAAGGTCTCTATGGAAATCCATTCCTAGCTTGGTTTAATGGGACATCATTCTTTCAAGTCTCCAAAGTCCTTAATGCTCCTGTGGCCATGGTGCTTTCCTTATTACTCATAAACAGGCATACCTCAGAGATATTGCTGGTTTGGTTTCAGACCACCACAGTAAAGCAAATATAATAAAATAAATAGTGCAATAAAGTGACTATCACAATTAGTGTGTCACACAAAGTTTTCGGTTTCTTAGTGTGTATAAAAGTTATATTTACACAGTATATTAAGTGTACAATAGCATATGACTTAAAAAAAGTACATGCCTTAATTAAAATATACTTTACTGCTAAAAATTGCTAACAATCATATGAACCTTCGAAAGCGACTGTAATTTTGCTGGTAAAAGGTCTTGCCCAAATGTTGATGGCTCCTGACTGATCAGGATAGTGTTTGCAGAAGGTTGGGGTAGCCTTGGCGATTTCTTAAAATGAGACAACAATGAAGTTTGTTGAATTTATTGAGTCTTCCTTTCACCAAAGATTTCCCTGGAGAATGTGATGCTGTTTGATAACATTTACTCACTGTAAAATTTCTCTCAAAATTGGAATCATTCCTCAAACCTTGCCACAGCTTTATCAGCTAACCGTATATAGTATTTCTGAATCTATTGTGATTTCAACAATGTTCACAGCATCTTTACCAAGAGTAGATACCATCTCAAGAAGCATCCCTAAGAAGCCAAAACTCTTCATTTGTTCGAGTTTTACCATGAGATTGCAGCAATTCAGTCACATCTTGAGGCTCCACTTCTAATTCTAGTTCTCTTGCTGTTTCTACCATATCTACAGTTACTTTCTCCACTGAAGTCAGGCCCTGAAAGTCATCCATGAGGGTTGGAATTAATATCTTCCAAATGCTTTTTAATGATGATATTTTTTATCTTTTCTCATGAATCACAGATGTTCTTAATGGCATCTGGAATGGTGAATCCTTTCCAAAAGGTTTTGAATTTGCTTTGCCCATTTCTATCATGAATCATTGTCTGTAGCAGATACAGCATTATGACATGTATTATTTAAATAACAAGACTTCAATGTCAGAATTGCTCCTTGACCCATGAGCTTTTGAATGGATATTGTGTTAGCAGGCATGAAAACAACATTCATGTCCTTGCACATATCCATCAGAGCTCTTAGGTGACCAGATTCATTGTCATTGAGCAGTTATATTTTGGAAGGTTTTTTTTTTTTTCTGAGCAATGTATCTCAACAGTGTGTTCAAATATTCAACAAACCATGCTGTAAATAGATGTGCCATCATTGAGGCTTTATTCTTCCATTTATAGAGCACAGGCAGTGTAGATTTAGCATAATATTTAAGGGCCTTATGATTTTCGAAATGACAGTGAGCACTGATTTCAATTTAGTCATCAGCTGCACTAGCTCCTAAAAAGAGAGCCTTGCCTTTGAAGCTTTGAAACCAGGCATTGACTTCTCTTCTGTAGCTGTGGTAGTCCTAGATGGCATCTTCCAATAGAAGGATGTTTCAGAAGGATGTTTCATCTACATTGAAAAGTCTGTTTTTTAGTGAAGCCACCTTCATCATTATCTTAGATAGATCTTATGGATAACTTGCTGAAGCCTCCATATCTGCACTTGCTACTTCATCTTGCACTTTTATTTTATGGAAATAGCATCTTTCCTTGAATTTCATGAACCAACTTCTGCTAGCTTCAGACTTGTGTTCTTAGCCTTCATAAGATTGAAGAGAGTTAGGGATTAGGATCTGGTTTAGGTTTTGGTTTAAGGGAATGTTGTGGCTGGTTTGATCTTTTATCCAGACCACTGAAACTTTATATAAATGATAAGACTGTTTTGCTTTCTTAACATTGTGTGTTTATTGGAGCAGCAATTTTAGTTTCCTTCAAAGAGTTTTCCTTTGCATTCATGACTTGGCCAACTCGTGTAGTTGGCCTAGCTCTTGGGCTATCTTAGCTTATGACATACCCTTCTCACGAAGCTTGGTCATTTCTGTCTTTTTGATTTAAAATGAGAGACCTGTGACTGTGTTTATCACTTGAACACCTAAGTGTCCATTGTAGGGTTATTAATTGACCTAATTTAAATATTGTTGTGTCTCAAGGAATGGAGGTCTGAGAAGAGAGATGAAGGAACAGTGGGTGAAGCAGTTGGAGTACATACAACATTTATTAAGTTTGCTATCTTATATGGGTGCTTTTCATGATGCCCTGAAACAATTAAAATGATAACATCAAAGGTCACAGATCAACATGACAACAGATATAACTATAATGAAAATGTTTGAAATATTGTGAGAATTACCAAAATGTGAAACAGAGACATGAAGTAAGCACATGCTGTTAGAAAAATGGCGCTGATAGACTTGTTCCATGACATCGTTGCCACAAATCTTCAATTTGTAAAAAATGAAATATCTGTAAAACCCAATAAAGCAATTCACAATAAAATGAGGCATGCCTGTAATTGTCAGTTCTCCTAGTCTGCAGTATTATTTCTGAAGCCCTTCATAAAATTTGACAGACTTTCCCCCCTGATTTCTAACTTAGCTTTTACCTTGTTTTCTCAACCATATCCCTGAAGGGGCTTTGAGACTCTAATGTCTTAAATCTTAACTATCACATGCACACCCTTTTTAGCTATCCAAGGATAAAACTGTTCATCAGTGGTGGAAAGAATGGCTACAGAAGAGTAGTCCATATATTTCAGAAACTGTTCTTAGCTTAGAGCATTTGGAGTATGATGTGTTAATAACACATACTGGCTAGGAGTATGTAGTATAAAATTTGTTGATCTATTGCTCATTGGTTGAAAGCTTATGATAGTTTTCAAAGTACGCTTTTGCAATAGAGTTACTTGTTTCTTTTTCTTTCTTTTTTTTTCTATTTTCACCATAGTATATGAACATTTATGCACAGGGTTGGTGTATCTGCCACAGACAGAAGAATATTGGTTTTGAATATGTTGAGTCTGAGGTAACTTGTGGGACAGCAAAGAGAAATTGTGCAATAGGCAGTGCATAATAGGAATTTAGGAGAGATTTTTAGGCTAGAGATAAATACTTAGGATGATTATTTTCATAGGTCATTGTAAAAATTGTAAGAAGATTGAAGGAGAAAGTGTGGAGTATGAAGCAGACTGTGAAAGGAAAATAAATCTTGGTACCCCCAAATCACTAAGCTAAAGGGAAAAATCAAGCTGGGAACTGCTTAGGACAAACCTGCCTCCCATTCTATTGAGTCGTGTCTCTGAGGCTCACCTGAGACACATGAATCTCTGATTGCTTCCTTTGCCCTGTTGTTTATGTAAAAATGCAGATTCACTGCACTAAACTAAATTGTGTATTGAGTGGAAGATTGATCAAGGACGCAGAAGAATCCAATCTTTTGTCTCTTATCTGCTTCTAACCTGGAAGCCCCAACTTTTGACTTTTCCCGCCTTGCTGGACTGAACCAGTGCACATCTTACACATATTGATTGATGTCTCATGTCTCCCTAAAATGTATAAAATTAAGTGGCACCCGATCACTTTGGGCACATGTCATCAGGACCTCCTGACGGTGTGTCCTTAACTTTAGCAAAATAAACTTCCAAAATTGACTGAGACCTGTCTCAGATATTTGGGATTCACAGGATCATGGTCAATTCTTACTAGTTATATGATTTCAACCCAGTTACTCGACTTGTCTGTGCTTAGTGCCCTCATCTATGTAGTAAGGAAAATAATATCTACATCACATTGCAAAAGCCCTCATGAATGTTATTTTCTTTCACTATTCCTTCATATGTTTCCAACCTCTTTCTAGAAAATATTTATAGTGTTATTCCATAAAGGACTTAAATTTGGCTTAGGAGTTTTCTGGCAATGGGGCAAAAAGAAAAACTGGATAGATTCCATGGTCCTTGCTATCTATCAGGAGGATACAAATCCATTTTTTTGAAAGTGTGTTTTTCTGGCACAGCTTTATTAAATTCTCAGCTCTTTCCTTTTCCCCTGCATATAAATGTTTGTTTTTACACAGCTCCGTTTTTCTAGCTCAAAATGGGCTTAAATATACTATTTGAATTTCTACCTTATATTATTTGCTTGTTAGTTGAAAATTGCTATGATGAATGATAATTGCCAACAGACGATTGATTAGACATTAATTTTGAGTTCTAAGATAATGAAAAAATGGATAAACCCGCTTTTTTAAATTTTGAGGGTGACATCTTTTCTTCTGAAAGTCTATTATCTCTTCAAAATGTTTTAATACCTGCTCCCAGGCCATCGCTTCTCTATCTGTGGATGAATTCTTTTGCTTCATATTCCAAAAGCACTTTATTAAAGTAGCTTATAAATTTAGTTTGTAAATTTTTTCTTAGGATTTGGAGTTCATAGATTCTGAGTTCCCTTTTAGATATAAAGTGATTCATAGCAATTTAGCTTAAAGATATGAAAAGACTGATGAAGAAACTTAGCAGCAAATATTTCAAAGTTTAAATTGAGAATGCCACATAAATAAATGTAACACCTACCTATTTTAGTTGCTGAGATAAATGAGAAATGACTATTGCAGATAAAGTTAACTGGATCCCATGGCTAATTGGCTTGAAATTCATGTATGCAAATAAGTAAGTCTCTACTTTTATTAAGATTGTATACCATTCTATCAAAAGTTATTCATTTTGAGGTCATAAGTTTTTTAAAATTACAAAATTTTGAGGTTTAAGAAAATCTCAAACGTTTTTAAGGTGAAGATTTCAACTGGTTACTTTCTGGGGACCGAAACTTGTAGAATATTCTTTTAAAATTCCAGTTTAATTCCCACTTGAAAGCTGGTATCATCAACTCATGGTGGAGGCTGGGAAGGAGAGAAACATAAAAAAAGAAAATATCTAATACTTTGTTCATCTTCTTTGGGCCAGTTTAGTTGAAAACCCTAACCATCACATATAATATAGTTTATTTGGGAAAAATGTATTTTGACTTCCAAGCAGTTAATTTGTAAGCGGACTGTTGGAACAAAGTCTGTTTGTGAATTGATCGCCTTTTCTAAAATGTAACAGGTGTTATTTTTTTCATGTGTTTTCCATGAATTCTTTTTTTTTTTTTTTGAGAAAGAAGAGTAAAAGAGAGAGGGGGAGTTTTTTTAAGAGAAAGAAAAAAGAATAAAAGAGAGAGAAAGAGAAAGGGGGAGAGAGAATGAGAATCTTGCTCTGTTGCTCAGGATTTCATTTAAATCTGTGAAATGCTATGCAATTACTAAAAAGTGATTTATTTCCTATTATGTGATCACTTTTAGAATGGGTATGATATATTATTGAAAAAAATATATGTTTTGTGGATATGGCGTGGTAAGTTCTGTAAATATTTATTAAATTTGCTTGTTCCAGGTCTGAGTTCAAATTGTGTGTGTGTGTTTTTTTTTTTTTGGCTCTCCATTAGGTTGGTGAATCTTCCTCCATCCCTTTATGTTAGGTCTTTGTGTGTCCTTGCCTATAAGAAAGGTCTGAATACAGCATACTGATGGGTTTTAACTTTTTATTCAGTTTGTCTGACTATATGTTTTGATTGGGGCATTTAATCCATTTAAGTTTAGGATTAATATTAATATATGTGAGTTTAATACTGTTATTTAAGGCTAACTGGCTGTTTGCCCGTTAGTTGATGTAAATTCTTCATTGTCGTAATATTCTTTACTTTTTGGTAAGTTTTTGGGATAACTGATGATGGTTGTTCCTTTCTGTGTATAGTACTTCTTTCAGAAGTTGTTGTAAAACAGGCCTGGTGGTGATGAAATCTCTGAGTTCTTGCTTGTTCGCAAAAAATTT
>CAUYQU010062393.1:0-34414 GCA_963574635.1 Cheracebus regulus | reverse complement strand
CGTGTGGCTCCTCTGCCGGGAATCTCCCGGTCTGTGGGCAACAAAAATTCATCGGAAAGTGTGGCGTCCACTCGTTCTCTGCGCTTTCACTGGGAGCTACATTCCTGAGCTGTTGCTAATCGGCCATCTTGGATCTCTCTCTTTTTTTTTTTTTTTGAGGGAGAGTCTCGCTCTGTTGCCAGGCTGGAGTGCAATGGTGTGAACTTGGCTCACTGCAACCTCCACCTCCTGGGTTCAAGTGATTCTCATGCCTTGGCCTGAATAGCTGGGATAACAGGCATGCACCACCATGCCCAGCTAATTTTTGTATTTTTAGTAGAGATGGGGTTTCACCATGTTGGCCAGGCTGGTCTTGAACACCTGACCTCCAGTAATCTGCCTGCCTTGGCCTCCCAAATTGCTGGGATTGCAGGTGTGAGCCACTGTGCCCAGCCTAAACTTCCTGCTTGGTACAGCATTTGCTGTGTCCTATAGGTTTTGGTATGTTGTGTTTCTACTTTCATTTGTTTCAGTAAATTTTTCAATTTACATTTTAATTTCTTTATTGACCCAGTGGTCATTCAGGAGCAAATGTTTAATTTCCATATATTTGTGTAGTTTCCAAAGCTCCTCTTGTTATTGATTTTTAGTTTTATTCCGTTCTGCTCTGAGAAGATACTTAATATGATTTCACTTTTTAAAAATGTGTTGAGACTTATTTTGTAGCCTAATGTGTTCCATCCTGGAGACTGATCTATATACTGAGGAGAAGAACTGTATTCTGCAGTTGTTGAGTTCTTGGATAAAATGTTCTGTTAATGTCTGTTATGTTCATTTGGTCTAATGACGAGTTTAAATCCAATGTTTGTTTGTTGATTTTCTGTCTAGAACCTCTGTTTACTGTTGAGAGTGGGAGTGTTAAAGTCCCTCACTATTATTATATAAATCTATCTCTCTCTTTTTATCTAGTAATATTTGTTTTATGAATTTGGGTGCTACAGTGTTAGTTGCACAAATATTTAGAATTATTCCTCTTGCTAGATTGATCCCTTTACCATTAAAATTTATCATTGATCTAGTCTGTTGTTGAGGCTTTTGAATGTATTTTGTAGTTATTCAATGAGTTCTTTAGTTCCAGAATTTCTCTTTGGTTCTTTTTGGTAAATTTCTAATTTGTATCCTGAATTATTTTTCTGATTTATTTATAAATTTTTTGGACTTTTCTTATATCTTGCTGAACTTCTTTTGAAATAATAATTTGAATTCTTTTCCCATGATTTTGTGAATTTATTTTTGATTAGGATCTATTGTTGGATAATCATTGTTCTCCTTTGGAGGGGTCATATTTCCTTGTTTTTTCATGTTTCCTGTGTCCTTACATTGGTATCTGCACATCTAATTTTTAAAATTGGCTTTCATATGGGAGGACTTTCTCCTGAGCATGAATCTATAATGTCAGTTGGGTAGGGTACTTTGGCTTTGATTTTGGGTGAGTACAGTTGCTCAGTATCTGTATGATTTCTTTCCCTATAAACAGTGTCAGTGGTATCTGAGATTTCCTCAGTGGCTTAATGTTCAGTTATTCCTGGAGGCTGTGGTGTAGTTTTGCTGGAGACTGGGACACCAGATAGGCTAGTCTTTAGTCTTCAGGTGAGGCAGCAGTGGGATAGCATGTCTGTCCTGGGGACCTGGATGGCATACTCTTGCACCAGTGTTAGCAGGTCCAGGTGGGTCTATTTTTGGGCCTCCAGGTGGCTTACTTGGATGCCAGTAGTGGCAACCATGGGCTGGACAGGTAGAAAGGTTCTTATGCCCCTGGGCAGCTGGTGTGGTATGAGTGATGATAGTGGCAGTTGCAGGACTACCCTCTGGGTCCCAAGTGGTGCATGCTGGTTTTGGTGGTGGCTGCAGTGGGCTGGGCAGACTAGTGCCAGGCCTGTAGGCAGCACATGCTGGTAGGTGCCAGCTGTGGTTGTAGTGGCTTGGTGGGTGGGCTCAACTTCAGGCCCTTGGGAGGAGTGTTTAGGTGCCAATGGTGGTAGACTAGGTTGGGCAATCCCCTGGTCCCTGGACTATATGCTCTTGCATGGAGGTGAGGGTGAAGCTGGGCTAGGCAGGCTGGTCCTCAGGGACCCACAGTTATGTGTACAGGTTTTGGCCATAGTAGGCAGGAATAGGGAAACCTCTAGGCCACTGGCAGAATGCCACTTGCTGGTGGTGGTGGGAGGCGATGTTGTTTTTAGTGATGGTAGCCTAGGCCAGCAGATGGTAAGCATGTGTGCCCTTTCTGCCTCAGCCCCAGGTTCGGTAGCCTGTGATTGCTTGTCCCTGAGCCCCAGGGTAAACAGCCAGCTCTTCTCTTGCACCTCTGTCCCGGCACTGCTGGCCTCCAGGATAGTGTACCCTCTCTTGGGGGTGGGACTCTAGAATGGTGCCTTGGTCAGCCCTGTTGGTAGCCTGTGTCTTGATCATGCCTCCTATCTGGGTGTGGTAGCCCACAGTTGCTTGTGCCTAAGCCCTGCAGGCAGCAGCTCATGCTTCTCTTGCACCTCAGCTCCAGTGCTGGCTGGGCTGCAAGAGTCTATTGAAGACAACATTCTTTTTTTTTAAGACGGAGTTTTTCTCTTGTTGCCCAGGCTGGAGTGCAATGGCACGATCTCATCTCACCACACCCTCCACCTCCCAGGTCTGAGTGATTCTCCGGCCTCAGTCTTGTGAGTAACTAGGATTACAGGTGTCCGCCACCATACCCACCTAATTTTTTTAGTAGAGACAGGGTTTTACCATGTTGGCCAGACTAGTCTGGATCTCCTGACCTCAGGTAATCCACCTGCCTCGGCCTCCCAAAGTGCTGGGGTTACAGGCATGAGCCACTGTGCCGCTCTGGGTCAAGAGGCTCTCCCATGACTAGGATTACAGGAGTCCATGGTGATAATGTGAACCACTGAGGGTCTCTCACTCATCCTTTCCCTGTATTGTAGTCTCTCTTGAATCCCAGCTGATCTTGGCTGAGCAGGCTGCCTCACTTCCTTCTCCTTCTTTACTTTAGGTATTGCCTGCCACTTGTCTATTGAATTACAGTATTCTCTTTTGGGTGACCTATTTGAGGCATAATTATCTACTCACTGTTTTGTTTCTTCTTAGTGGAGGAAGCAAGTACAAAATGCCCCTAGTCAGCTCTCTTGAACTGTTACTCCTGGTAACTAATCTCAGTGTATGGCAGGATATGGAAACAAATTTTGGTCTTCCAATCTTTTTTTTTTTCTGTTATGACATCATTTGTCTGTAGTAGTGTTTGATTCCATTTCCATCTCATCTGTCTGAACAGGAAAGTACAAAGGGTACTTGGTATCCAAGACCAGGTTGTTATGAGCTGTGATGGGAAGTAAAAGTTATAAAAACATTATCATATTCTCTAATTAATTGACCTCTTATAAAATTGACCTCTATTCAGATATCTCTTGTGTAAATCTGCTTCTTTGGGATTCCTCTTTGTTAGTCCATTCCTTGCTGGTGTGAAGATTCCATATGATGAGGCATATATTATTGATTTGTGAAACAGACTTGCAAATCTGGCTAAAGATGTAGAATTTTAGGAAGTTATTGAAAGTGATGAAACTGAGCTGGTGGAATATGACAAATCAGGCTCAGGCAGAAATAGGCCACCTGACACTTAAGGAAGAGAGTGTTAGCAAGGAAGATGATGAGGGTATGTTTTGAGAAACAAAGAATAGGAGAGGACTTTGGGAAAAAATAATGAATCCTTCCAATATATTCATAAAAATGAACATCTTTTTCTTGCAAAATCAAAAATTAAAGAACGAATGTTGGATCATCTTATATGATTATTTTTTCAGAAAAAGTATGCCCAAAATGTCAGCAGAATTCATTCTTGCTTTGTTCTAGCTACCAGGACAATGTTGCGGTATAACTTAAATGTTGTTAAATGTAAAATAAAATACATCTTGGTTTCATAATTTATTTTTTAAGGTGATGTTTCAGTATTTCCTTCTGCTCTTTAATACAGCATTTGGTGTTATTTGGAAGTGGGTTTACTTAACTGGCCTCATTCTGGTACTATTGTTCTAGAATAACCAGGACATACCTCTTCCCTTGCCTGTAACTATAGGTAAGCTTATCCCAGTTGCTCATTCTAGTTGGAATGAGTTGGAAGAAACCATTTAGTATGACCTTATTTGTCAAAAAATTAATTTACTTTTCTAAAAAGAATGAGTTAGTATCCTTATTGTTTTATATACCAGTTTCCCGATATATCTGCTACAAATTTGAAGAATTTTGGAAATGAGTCTGCAAGGAGTCTAGATGAGAAGTTTGCTTACACTATGTATAAGAGAAAACTTCTTGAATTAGGAGAAAACATCATAATGTTATTAGAAATTATCATAAAAAGTGTCCTGAGAACATCATAGATACTTATAACCAAGAGGAGTAATATAGTTATTTGTTTAGCTATCAGAGCATTTGTTATCCATGTCCACTGCAGGGCCTAGGTCCTGAAGCAAGTGACTCTTTTCCTTTCAATCTTTATCTGGTCCTCAGTACTGACTATCCAGACTCCATCACAGAGGGAGGTGAGATGAGAGGACCAGAAGTTAGGATGCAAGGAGAATCTCCTCAGTGTTATGAATAAGTTCTTGAAACAGATGACGCTAATGGAGCGATGCCTTTTCTATGAATTTATCTCTTCAGCCAGTACAGAGGCCAATAGAGGCCTTTGAAGTTTCTTTATTGCCTAAGAAAAAAGAAGTATGGTCACCTTGGTAAAGTCTGCCAGATAGTTGAGAACTTCCCCAGAGACAGAGCTTCAAGTCAGCACCATAAACTGGACACAGATAAAGTTTCATTAAGGCTTTAAAAGTCTGAGGTTTTTGTCTTTTTTTGTTTGTTTGTTTGTTTGTTTGTTTTTTTGAGATGCACCCAGGATGGAGTGCAGTGGCCTGATCTCAGCTCACTGTGGCCTCTGCCTTCTGGGTTTAAGCGATTCTCCTGCCTCAGCCTCCTGAGTAGCTGGGATTACAGGTGCATGCCACCATGCTCAGCCAATTTTTGTATTTTTCAGTAGAGACAGGGTTTTGCCATGTTGGTCAGGCTGGTCTTGAACTTCTGATTTCAGGTGATCTGCCTACCTTGGTCTCCCAAAGTGCTGGGATTACAGGTGTGAGCCACTGCGCCCGGCCAGGTTTGTATCTTTATGTACTACAAAATCTTCTAGTGGCTCACTCGTTAGCTGGTTCACATAGGTCTTTGAGATCTTCTTCCTTCTTGGCCTCATCTCTTTGTCCTGTCCAGTTTATCTCCTGGACTCACTGAGGTCAGAGTGAAATTTCTGTTCCTTTGAAAGTCATTCTTTTTGTCACCTCTGATCCTTTGAGCATGCTAGTCCTCTGCCTGAGGCACTCTGTCCTCACCTCTTTGCAGGTTTTGTATCCCCTGCTCAAGCCATTGAAACTGGTTTTGTTGGGGAACATTGAGGCTAATATTGTTCATTTGGAATTTCTTTGCATTAAATTATTTTGATTGCTTTTAAAATTTTGGAAAACAGAAAATTATAAAAACATGAAAATTTACTATTTAGAAATAGCTACATTAATTTTTGCTATATTTCTTTTTAATCTTTTAACAATTTTATGCTTTTTTTTCTTATTTGATAGATTATTATGCATGTACAAGAGTACCTTCTGCTTTTACCCAGAGTAGAACTTTTTAAAGAGCTGGATTATTGAGAATATAAATGCATCTTTTTGCCTTTCTTTTACTTTATTTCTCATGCAATGTTATCTAGGGTATTTTAGTTACATGTGTACACACACACACACACACACACACACACACACACACACAGAGTCAGCCCTTGGTATTCAAGGGTTCTGCATCATCAGAGTCAACCAACTGCAAATTAGAAAAGTATTCAGGAAAGACAATAAAAAACACAACAATAAAATATTTACATAGCATTTACATCATATTAGGTATTATGAGTAATCTAAGATGATTTATAGTATATGAGAGAAAGTGTGTATGTTCTGTGGATTTTGGCAGCCATGGGGATCCCAGAACTCCTGACGATACCAAGTGATGACTATGTATACCAAAAAGTCACGAAACTGTAGAGGTAGAATGGACTCTGAAGAAAACCTTCTTCAGCCTCATTTGATAGATGTGGAAGATGAAACAAGGTCCAAGGTCCCGAGACAAAGCCTTGGCTGGTCCTCTTTGCTCTTTTGCCTCACTGATTCCCTTGTTTATTACTAATCAATGCACATTTAAAATTTGTTTTAGGTGTGCACCAGGGAAAGTATCACTTTGCTAACCAGACTTGCTGTTTACTGCTACTTACTACTGCTTCTTGTGTAGCTCATTTACTTGGTTGTCAACAGGCCTGCAATGCAAATGTTCCTACCTTCCCAGGAAAGAACTGGTTGTTCCTTGGCTACAGGTAACCATCAAAACCAGTTTTAAACCTGGCCAAATCGATAAATGACAGTTTCTCATCAGTACACAAGTTTCTGAGAGCCAGGCAGTAACTGATAGTCACATTCCAGGAATTGCATTTCCACAGCTAAAAATCAACCACTTGCTAAACAGCCTTGTGAAACCTGCCCTTTCCTAAATTTTCCTCTCTGCTTTACTCTAAGAAATGGGGCCTTCTAAGTCCCTTTTCATGTTGCTAATAAAGACATACTCGAGATGGGTAATTTATGCAGGAAAAAAGTTTAATGGACTTACAGTTCCATGTGAGTGGGGCAGCCTCAGAATCATGGCGGAAGGCAAGGAGGAGGAAGTCACGTCTTACATGGATGGCAGCAGGCAAAGAGAGCTTGTGCAGGGAAACTCCCGTTTTTAAAACCATCAAATCTCATGAGATTTATTCACTATCATGAGAGTAGCACAGGAAAGACCTGCCCCTATGATTTAATTACCTCCCACCAGGCCCCTCCCACAACATGTGGGAATTCAATATGGGATTTGAGTGGGGACACAGCCAAACCATATCACTCTCTTTTGCTGAAAATTCATCTTTTGTTATACATATTGATTTGTGGGCTCTTCCTTCTTTAAGCATCTCAAAGTTAACATGTTTAAAACAGTACTTTGATATTTCTCACTCAATATGAGAGAATGCCTCAGTTTTAGTGTTCCCCATAAGCTAGTCCAAACTGCCATCATTTCTCACTTGGACCATGGCAGTAGGCTAACAGGGCTCCCTGCTTTTGATGCTTTTGATGCTTCTGATGCTTGGCTCTTTATACTCTGTTCTCAACACTGCATTTAGAAGGATCTATTCAAAATCTCAGTCAGTTCATGTCAATCCTCTGCCCAGAGCCTTCCAGTGACTTCCCTGAATAAAAAATCTGAAGGCCCTGCTCTTATTTTACACAGCCCTTAAAGCTCTGGCTTCTGCTATCTGTTTCACCCCAACCCCTATTGCTCTATCTTTGCTCACTCTGCTCCAGCCCTTCTTGCTTCCTTGCTTCCTTGCTATTCTTTGCAGATTATAGTATTCCCACCTCAGGGACTATGTATTTAACTATTCTGCTGTTCTGACCTAGACATCCATATGGCTCAATCCCTCAAAGCATTCAGATGCTAATCTTATCAAAGAACTGTTCTCTGACTTGTCTTAAAATAGCGCACCCAGTACTCAATAAATCCTTAACCTTGATTATTCTCCACCAGCCACCACCTGATATGTGTTTTTCCTTGTTTTTGTGATCAGAATGTAACTTCATGAGTGCACGTGCATGGGTTTGTCCTCTGCTGTACTCCTCGGCTTGCAACAGTACTTGGCTGATCACAGGTGATGAGCATATATTAAATATTTGAAAACATTCTGAAATTTTCATTAATTGTGTAAAGAAAGACTTCTAAGAATGCCCATTTATATCCCGATTTTAGGGGCCAACATGATCCATTTGACGGGCTTCTGATTGGGTGCACATTCCATGCTAGATTTAGCAAGGGACACAGAGAAAGAACAAAGACCTGTTAAGAATAGTAAAGTAAGTCAGTGAAAATTCCCTAAATAATCATTTAGGATGAATTTCTTCACATATATTCTTGTTTTTTTTTTTTTTTGTTTTTAAAGTTTTGCTTTGATGTGAATTTTACTTTTGCAACTCTCCAAAAAAATAGGACTCTGTCTTATGAATCTGAGGTGACATTTATTCTGAAACAGGCTTGAATTCCTCCATTTTTAAACACTGAGTCAAAGATGGCAGGTTCTTTTGGTTTGTCTTATGTGTTAATGAAAACAGTACTACAACATGAAAAGGGTTGTGACATCAAAGAGACAGAGTGTGCTACAAATGGCGGTCAACGTTGCCCCCTCTGCCTTTTGCATCGGTGCCTGGGTTCCATTACCCCTGCTTTATTATAATAGCACAGCTTCATGACTGATGTTTTACTTAGAACCCTCACGTCACATACTGGTTTCTCTTAACTGTGCAAGAAGCTGAAACCCCAACTACTCTTTCCCCTTTCAAATATTGTGTCTCCAGTGCTTTTCTTTCTCTTTATTTTGATGGCAGAACGTGTCTGCTGATGCTGACAGCAGAATGGCAGGTAGTCATGGACAGGGGTAGCAGGAGCTGGTCACGCTGCCATGTATTAATAGTCCTGTGAAAACAGTGGCGTAAGTTCAGTCACAAGGGGGACAAATATTTGCCCGCTTATGAATTTGCTTCTCTGTGTGGCTGCTATATTGAGACATGGCCTCTAGAGAAATACTATCTTTGCAGACAGACAGGTTTTTCAGGGCTGCCCCCGTGCTACTC
Source organism: Cheracebus regulus (assembly GCA_963574635.1). Taxonomy (NCBI): domain Eukaryota; kingdom Metazoa; phylum Chordata; class Mammalia; order Primates; family Pitheciidae; genus Cheracebus; species Cheracebus regulus. Next base: position 25,640 of record CAUYQU010062393.1, on the reverse strand, counting down.
TGCTGAACGCGACTGTTCCCATATTAAACGTATCTGTGGAGTCACTTTCTCTTCAGCCATCGCTTGTATAGACTTAGGTGGAGGGGGGAGGGATGGCAGAAGCACTGGAAGGGAGTCTGGCACCTGGCTCTGTTACTTACTGTGCAGCTGTGCACTGAGCAGACACTCAGCTCTTCCAGGCTGAAATTACTGAGTCAGTAAAATAAAGATGCCCGTCTTTACAATCTGTCACTATTATTCACTGTAATTCTCCAGTTGCACTAAGCTGTGTGTTTCCTAGTCCTCCAGCTCTTGGCAAACGGATATATATATATATATATATATATATATATATATATATATATACACACACAGTCTTACAGAGCATGCAGTTCCCCTTGAACACCAGCACTTCATCCCATGCACCCGTCCTTGCAGTGGGTTAAGGGCTGAGAGCCAAGGAAGGAACAACTGCTCTTTCAGAGGTCAGCGCAAAGAGATGAGAAGCCAGAGAACTCAGCCACCAGGAATTCTATTTACATTCACAGCAGCAGAGGCCATGTAGAAATATTAATAGCTTTGGGCTTCAGTTCCCAAATTGCAAAACAAAACAAAATTGCCATTTGGTTGGAACAGAACTTTCAACTCTGAGATTTTTCTGGAACTCTTCATTTATGTACACTTCTTTATTAAAAAAAAACTATTCTGGAATTTTTGTTCTATTCTTTTTCCTGGGAGGTAGGAAGGAAACAAACTTTTTATATTTATATTAATATGAAAAGTCACTGGAAAAGTCATGAAATGTCCTCATGAAGATTGTATATGGCTAACAGTAAAAATTCCAAGTGAACACATATTTGTAGCATGAATCATCTCTTAAAATGTCCCATGACTTTTCCTCTAAATAATGAAAAGTAATTAGCATTCAACATCGCTGTTGCAACCTGATCATTATTTTCATTAGATCTTTGGAGTATAGTATCTTTGCCCTACAGTTCAGGCTACATGCTGTCTTTAGCTAACCCCAGCACCTGAAAGAGAAACTTGTCATGTACCCTCTTCCTGATCATAAAGATGAAAGATATCCTCTCTGTATGAGGAGCCTTAGAATAACCAAATATATATACCTGTATGTTTGTGTGTATGTGTATATATATGTGTGTGTGTGTATATATATATATATATATATATATATATATATATATGTTTTTTTTTCTGTTTGTTTTTATTTTTTGCCAGAATTTTGCTTTTCCTGCCCATGCTGAAGTGCAGTGGTGTGATCCTGGCTCCGGGGTTCTAGCGATTCTCCTGCCTCAGCCTCCTGAGTAGCTGGGATTACAGGCATGCACCACCATGCCTGGCTAATTTTGTATTTTTAGTAGAGACAGGGTTTCACCATACTGGCCAGCCTGGTCTTGATCTCCCGACCTCTGGTCATCTGCCCACCTTGGCCTCCCACAGTGCTGGGATTACAGGTGTGAGCCATCGTGCCTGGCCAGAATAACCATATTTTTAATAAATGCCCCATAGATGATGATTTTGAATTCAAAATGTATTTCAAATTTGGTTTATTTTTCCCAATGCCAGTATATCCAATCTGAAGTCAAGATGAACCATAGTATAGTTACTAATGTGGCCTTGGATAATTCTGCCTGGTTGGCAGTTTCAGGATTGGCTGAATCCTGTCTCTATTTTCAGAAGAAACTGGGCTTTGTCCCCTTGGCAGAAAGGGGTCACTGACAAGGTGCGTGGGCCAGAGGAGTGGCTGAGGTTTTCATGGCAACTGTGGTGGGCAGCACAGCTGCCAGGAGCCAGGAGTCTTGGTGATGGAAAGAAGAGTAATTCTCAGCCAATGATGTTCTTTGCACATCTTACTCAACATCTCTCCACAGAGCCAGGCCTTGTTGGGGGCCTCTAATCTATAATGAGCACTCAAGAATATAAGGCTTTGGGAAGAGCCTACCTATCAGCCTCCTTTCCATGAGGTCAGTCTTTGTAGGTGGAAGGAATGGTCAGTGGCTTGGGGTGGAGTATGAGTGAGGTGAGGTGGGGAGAAGCGCCTCTAGTGGCAGCCACTGCAGATGTTCATCTAACTCTGAGCAAGGCGGGTCTTATTCACTCAGGTTTGTGATATGCAGGTTTAGGGGCAGAGTTAGATTTCTCAGGATCATGAGGAGACAAAGCTGAACTGTACCCAGAGGCCAAGGGTCAACATGGGACAGGCCAGGCAGTAGGTGGCTTGGGTCCACAGCTCAAGTAATTGCTCTGTTTGACAAGGGACAGATCTTTATTTTTGCTGGATACACAACCAGCTCAGCTGTGGAGGTGGGAGATGTGGGAGAAATTACATGGATTTTAGTCTAGAATAGCTTCCATGATCTCCCTCACTTTTTCTTAGCTGAGTATGAAATAGAAAATGCTTTGTGTTTTAGGCCTTTGCTAACGTGTACACTAAGCACCACTATGGAACTAGCTTGGAGGGCAGTGTGAGCAAGTGTCACCTGGCTGGGACCACCTTCTGTTTCCAAGTTCCAGTGCATGACAGTGCTCAGCCTCCCTTCCTCACCTCAGGAGGTCAGTCTGGGCTGTGCTGGCCACTTCTCTACCACACCATACACTGTGGTTAGAACAACTGCAGGTGACTGGCCTCATGTCATGGAGAACATCTTTGAAATTCTCTATTAGGTTCCAGTGTTGAAAAGCCACAGAAGGGTTTCATGGGAAGCACCGTAGGCCCTGGACCTTGGCCCAGCCATGAAATGGGGGGGGGTCAGCATGGCTGGGAGGGAGTGAACAAGGGGCAGTGGAAAGAGATAAGGACAGAGGTATACTGGGGAGGCCAGGCCCTGGTATGAACTTTGGTTTTTACACTGAACGAGATGGGGTCTCCTGGAGGGTTTGGGCCAAGGAGGGACATGAATGGACTTGTATTTGCAAAGAATCATCTTGGCAGATGTGAGAGAGCAAAGGAGGGGGCAAAGCTGGAAGCAAAGATGCCAGGTAGGAGGCTTTTGCAATGGCTCAAGCAAAAGATGATGGTGGCTTGAGCCAGGATTGGGGTGGAGGAGATAGTGAGAAGCGGCTAGGTTGTGGAGACAGGTATTTTAAAGGTAGAACAGTATTTGCTAAGGAATTGGCAAAGAATGTGAGGGAAACAGAGGAGGCAAGAACAACATCAAGAGTTTCTGTCTGGTCACCTAGATGACTGGAAGGATCAGGCCTGAGGGGGAGTTCGTCAAGTCAGTTTCAGACATGCTAACTATCAAACTGAGATTCAGGAAGCCACAGGTTCTGGTTTCAGTCTGGGCTCTGTTGCTCCAGCTCCTTGGTTACAAGTATTCTCAACAACTGATGTGAAACGTACCTTGCACCGTGCACATTCTACAGCCTGTGAAGCAGCATTGGGAACTGACTGAAAAGCTTGACTACAATTACTACTAGCTATAACTGGATGTGGGACAGCTGAGCAACAAAATAGAAATTGTTCACAGTGGCCCAGCAGGGTCAGGAAGGGATGTGGGTGTCACCAAAGAGCATAGACTGTCCCTACCCAGACTTCCTACTTCTAAGCTAACCTCAGCTTCTGAGCTTGCAGAGGCATGCCAGTGGAGGGATTCTGTCTGGACTGATGAGCTCCCTTAGGTTCAAATCTAAGTGAGAGGTACCTAAACTGAGACCAATCCTTTAAAACACTGGTTTAAATCAGAGAATTGGTCATCAGTGCATATCTGAGTGGCTGCTGGGTGCAACACCCTGTGACCACCTCTGAATTGGATTAGTGTCTGGCTTCTTTCAACAACATTGCAAAATTGCAATTGTCCTTATTTTAAAGACCTTTAAAGGATGCAACTAAATCATTCTTTGCTAAAGAAGCATATGTTGAAAGCCTCTCAAAATCACTGGGGTGAATACTTGTAGCATTCGATGCTGTTGAAATGATACTTTTAAGTTAAATCAATCTTTAGAAATCTGATGATGGTATTTTGGATATTGGCTATATCCAATATTCAAAGCAAAAATCCAGTTTTGTTTTCTTTTCCTCGTCTGAACAGACCTAGGGTAAATACACCTTTGGTTTCTGTCGTAATATGACTTCTCCAGTGACTGGGACTTCGATTTCAAAGAGTTCTGCCGAGTTTCACTATAGAACTGTAGCATGGTGTTGGTGCTTTGTCCGGAATCCTCCCGTCCTCACCCTTTTGGTTTTGGCCCCTTCCTGTCCAGCAACACTTGCACCAGCCACCCTCAGGTCCCTTGAGTCCGCCTTGCCTGCAGACACAGAGAGCCAGTGGTAGTGTCTGGGAATGTTCCATCAGTCCCTCCTGCAGCTCTTGGCCAATGGCAACAGCTTCAGTAGTATAGAAAAGCCCAGTGCTCTTGCCTCAGTACGGGACAACTCTCAGGGTAACTTACATTCCCGAGCCCCACTGTGGGATTGGATTGGGGGAGATTTTGCCTGATGCCACACCCTCGCTTGGATTTCTCCTCTTCCCCATCCTGTTCCTCCCACTCTCTTACTGGGCTCTCCTGAGAGCATGTTTTCAATCATTAATTTGCACACACTTCATCTTCATCTCAGGGTCTGCTTCCGGGGAAACTAATGTAATAAAAATACTTTATCCCCATGTTTTCCAAACAGCACCAAACTGCCCCAGGGCTACAGAGAACTCTCAGGAGGCACTGTGAGATATTTTCAATTTTCTAAAACACAAAACCAAAAGCCCCCTCAGTGCTACTCAACATCTGTCAGATACAGCATGAAGAACTGAAGGCAGTTTGTGATTTCAGTGTTAGGTCACCCTCCCTTCCTTTAGCTGATGGCATATTTTTCAGAAGCTGTGTTTTCAGTGGTTGTGATGATTTGAAAAAAAAACAAACAAACAAAAAAAAACAAGTACTCTATGAAAGTCAGGGGGAAGAGAAAACAAGGAGGGTGAAGTCTAAACTGATTCCCAGGCTTGAGAAATTGGTTTGTGTCCACTAATGCACACACCTGCATTAATGAGTAAGTGTGGTTATGAACATCATCTTTTGATGTAATGTATTATTTTTTCCAATGGGTACCAAGTTGTTAGGGGATACATTCTTACTAAGTTGGACCTACCTAAATTTTGGAACATTTAGCTATTTCTTTTGATGTTAGGTTACTATGAAATATGACTGGGTCGGTAAGGGTGGTGGCATGAACCAAGTAAATTTGGGGGGCCTCTCTTCCACACTGATAAAAATGGTTTAAATGTGTTTTGAATTAAAATGGGTCAAGTGTTCAAGTACCAAATAACAGTCCCCAGGGCAAATAAACTAAGTGCTTCTTGTGTTCATTATACTCCTTCATAGCCTTGCAATTTTATGAATTGTCACACTGGGCTTTTAAACATGAACATGTTCTGTCATTTTCTTTTTTCAGAGAGTGGGTTAATCGAGCCCCATCTATTCATTTTCTGAGAGTGTTAATCTGTCTGAGGCTACTAATGAGGGATCCATGCTATCAGGTTGGTTGAAAAAGTAATTTTTTTTTTTTTTTACTTGTTATAAAGACGAAATAGAAAACTAGTGGACTTTTCTTTGAAGTAGTCCATGTTTACTTTTTGTTTTCTCTCTCACAACTCAATAGCTTCCATAGGGAACTATCTCATGTACTATTTAACATAGGGAATATCTCATGTACTATTTAACATAGGGAATATCTCATGTACTATTTAACGTAGGGAATATCTCATGTACTATTTAACGTAGGGAATATCTCATGTACTATTTAACGTAGGGAATATCTCATGTACTGTTTAACGTAGGGAATATCTCATGTACTGTTTAACGTAGGGAATATCTCATGTACTGTTTAACGTAGGGAATATCTCATGTACTGTTTAACGTAGGGAATATCTCATGTACTATTTAACGTAGGGAATATCTCATGTACTATTTAACGTAGGGAATATCTCATGTACTATTTAACGTAGGGAATATCTCATGTACTATTTAACGTAGGGAATATCTCATGTACTATTTAAAAAGGTTGGAGAGGAGCACTTGAATGGAGACAAACATTTGTATATTTCTGTTGTTTTACTTACGGGATTAAGTGGATTGAACTTTTGGTCTATGTTTTCATTGTGACCTGGCATTTTAAACCATTTACCGTTCAAGGAGGTATGCACTTGGCCACATCTTCAAACATGTTCAAGGCCAAGCAACTCCCTAGGTCAAAGTCAGCAGTGAGGAGTAGCAGCCTGCTCATGCTGCTGAGAGGCGGCCAGTGGAAAGCCACGGCCTGCAGCTTTACTATCTGCTCCAGGGTCAATCCCTTCCAAACCTGCAGCATCAAATTTGAGTTAGAGGTGAGCAAGGAGTGTCCTACTTGTCTCAGAGGAGGGTACTGAGGTCAAGAATCTTTTCCTGGCTGGGTGAGGTGGCTCAGGCCTAGCACACTGGAAGGCTGAGATGGGTGGATCACCTGAGGTCAGGAGTTTGAGACCAGCCTGGCTAACATGGTGAAACCCTGTCTCTACTAAAAATACAAAAAACTTAGCTGGACATGGGGGTGTGCACCTGCAGTTCCAGCTACCTGGGAGGCTGAGGAGGGGCAATGGCTTAAACCTGGGAGGTGTAGGTTACAGTGAGCCAAGATGGGACCACTGCACTCCAGCCTGGGTGACAGAGCGAAATTCCATCTCAAAAACAAACAAACAAAAATAATCTTTTCCTTCTTTCAGTAGTTAATTTGATATGTTGCTGCCTCTGTTTGTTTGTTTGTTTGTTTGTTTTTGTTTTTTTTTTGAGATAGAGTTTTGCTTTTGTTGCCCAGGATGAAATGCAATGGTATGATCTCAGCTCACTGCAACTTCTACCTCCCGGGTTCAAGTGATTCTCCTGCCTCAGTCTCCCAAGTAGCTGGGATTACAGGAGTACACCACCATGCCCAGCTAAATTTTGTATTTTTAGTAGAGATGGGGTTTTACCATGTTGGCCAGGCTGGTCTCGAACTCCTGACCTCAGGTGATCTGTCTGCCTCAGCCTCCCAAAGTGCTGAGATTATAGGAATGAGCAACTGCACCTGGCCTCTGTTTTTAATGCCTCTCAAACTTGAATGTGCATGGGAATTACCTGGACATCTTGTACGTGCAGATCCTGATTCAGTAGGTATAAACTGGGGCCCAAGATTCTTCATTTCTAACAAGTTTCACAGGGATGCTATTGCTACTTGTTCATGGCCCATACTTTGAGTAGCAAATACATAGTTGTTTAGCATTAAGGCTCTAAAGAAAATCTTACTTAAAACTTTTTTTTTTTTTTTTTTTTTTTACCTAAAACGTATCTCTTTTTATGCCCTGTCCTCATTAGCTGCTAGGAAGCTCACACCTTTAATTTTGAAATTGATTTTATTGATGAATTCTTATTTGAGTCAGAATGTGTTTCCTTGAAGTGCCAAGTTTGGAAAAGTAACCATCTTTTCCAAATTTGGCATTTAAGAAAGCGTTTTGGTACCCACCAGGTGCAGAGCCTGCTCTGATTTGACTCTTCTGGGATTCATGGGCACTACACATCTTTCCATGAGAAGAATTGTCCTCTTCCTCATACAGTATTCTAAACTGGCCTTGCACTGTTGTAGTTTAGCTAACCACAACCCTTAGGATATGTGAACCAGGGCATCCTTGAAATGGCTTTCTGTCCTGGTTGCTCAGTCTTCTGGGTAGGTAAGCATCCTTATTTTCCAGGGACCAACCATACAGAACTGTGTGTTCCATGCATTTCTGAGCTGCTTTTTGCAATTCTGTTTGGGTTATGCATAAGTAAGGATGGGCTGTATGTTTCCTTTTGCCTGGATCAGTCTTATTATGTGCTCACTGTTGCCACCTAATTATTAATAGCACCCTCTTTCATTCCCCAATACATCTCAGTTTGGATGAAAACATTTTATGTGTAATATTAATAAAGTTTTCCAGGGGGAAAGTCCAGTTAATCTGACTAGAACTAGCAAATATTTGCCCTAGAGATGTTCTGTTTGTTCAGAAAAACTGTTGATAAGGGTGTCGTACTCTGCTGATCTCCCATCTAAAGTTCTGCCTTTCTTAGTCTCATTCTGGGTGGATTGGAACAGGGTTGTTTGGACTGCCCTCTGAAGGAAAGAACTCAGAGACGACTCTGTTTATGAGATTTTGCGACCAAGACACATATTAAATGAATATTGTCCTGCTGGCCAGCCTTTCCATAGAAGGGAATTATCTCCGAGTCTGTCCTCCCTGGCACTCTCTCCACACAGAAGACCATGTGCTCAGGCAGTTGTTTCACATCTTGAGGTGCCAAGAATTGTTGGCTGTAGTCACAAAGCTATGCTGGAGTTTACTACAACTTACGACTTAACACCAGTGATGCTCAGCATGCCTTTGTCATGGGTATTTGTTCCTTTCCTCTCTTGTTCAGTCAGTATTGCAGGGTCCATAGCAGCTCTTGAAACCATCTTCACTTTTCTCGCCCAAACCCTCTCCTGCCTCTGTTGTTCTCCTCAAATTGTATCATCCTCTGTTTTACAGGGAAGTCCAAAGCCATCCCAGTGGGGGCTGTCTTATTTTCTCTTCATTGTTTGAAATATTTGGGTTATCCTGCAACTCTACTTCATATTTCAAAAGTAAGATTCCTCCTCCTGACCAAGTCTTACCCTTCTACCTGCTGTCTTTCTATTTTCCCTTATCATAAAAAATGTTCTTCTCTTGACCCAGCCATTCCTTCAAGTCTTCATTCTACTTTCATACTGTATTTCTGGAAAGGCCAGGCTATGTTTCCTGAATCCAGTTCCTTTGCACCAGGACTGATGTACTGCACAACTTGCACGTTGAATTCTGGGTACAAGCTTCCGTCTGGAAACCATTTAAATAGACCACACTGTGCCATGCTTCAGTCCTCATTCCGCGACTCAGAGGTTGCCAACTGGTGGCTTGTAGACTGGATCTTGCCTGCTGGCACAGAGTTTCCATTACATGTTTAGTGAACATTCCAGCAGGGAAAGACTGGAAGGAATGAAGAGAAGCCATTTTGAAGATAGAATTGTTTAGAGTTTTTTCAGAATTAAAGGAAGGAGTCCTAAGTAGGATAAAGATAAACATTCACCTGGATTCATTATAGCGAAGCCATAGCATATTGCTTATCAAAGATAAAGAGAAAACCTTAAAAGATCCTGAATTGCAATTATGTTAGAAACAATAATAAAAAATCATTGGATTGAGGAGTCTTCTCTCAGCCTTACATTCCCCAATCGGTTTTTAGCAGGAGATACACTTTACTACATTTTCTCTTTGCCTGTAGTGATCCTGAGAACCTCTAGCTTTGATTCAGCATTTTTTTTTTTTTTGGTATTATTTACGTGTTCCATTCTTAATCTTGTCTTCCTAAATACCCTTCCTCAAAGTTTTTTTTTTTTTTCCTTTATTGTCTTCTCCCATATCTTCCAAGCTCTCGGCTTCAACCATGTTTTTGTTGTTGTTGTTGTTTGTTCACACGTTCATATCTTCAGCCTCAAGCTTTCCCCTTTAAGTCCCAAGTTTCTGGAGACATGTTAGACAGCCACCTCAATGACATGGTAGCATAGTGGTTCTCAACGTATGGTCCCGTGTACTGTTTACAGGTCTCTGAAACCCTTTCAGGGGTTCCACAAGATCAAAACTATCTTCAACATGATGCTAAATGATTCTAAATGATGTTATTTGTCTTTTCACTCTCTCTCTCACATATGTGCAGTGGAATTTTCCCTAAGCTACACAACCTCTCATGACTCTGGCAGCTGATGGAATATGTATACTTGTGCATTCTTGTGTTTTAAAAATTTCTCACTTTTAATTTCTAATGCAATAAATACAAACAGATACTCTCTAACCCATATAAACAAAAGCTATTCAAGGTTCTCAGTAATTTTTCTTTTTTTTTTTTTTGAGACAGAGTCTCGCTCTGTCGCCAGGTGACAGGCTGGAGTACATTGGCGTGATCTTGGCTCACTGCAATCTCTACCTCCTGGGTTCAAGCAATTCTCCTGCCTCAGCCAGGAGAGCTCCTGCCTACCCAGGTAGCTGGGACTACAGGCATGCGCCACCACGCCCAGCTAATTTTTTTTGTATTTTTAGTAGAGACGGGGTTTCACCATGTTGGCCAGGATGGTCTCGATATCCTGACCTCGTGATCCACCCACCTCGGCCTTCCAAAGTGCTGGGATTACACGCTTGAGCCACCACGCCTGGCTGGTTCTCAGTAATCTTTAAGAGCATAAAGGGGTTTGAGACCAAAACTTTGAGAATAACTATTGTAGCATATTATGCTCATTAACTTTAAAATCGAGCTCTTCAGTTCTTCCCCTCATCCTTGAACTTTTGGAATCAATTCCTGATTCTTTTAATGGCACCATATTTTGTCAGACTGAGGGTAGAAAACTTTAGAAGCATCTATTTCCTTTATTCTCATCCTCCTGCAAATCGAGTATACTAAGCCTTTTAGAAGAGTGGTTGCTGTTCCAAACCTAGAAAGATAGGAAAAGGCCAGTCCACAGAGGGGATCATAACCAAGGAAGAAGAAGCTTTGTGGAGCCACTGATGATTTTTGAACAGAGGAGTAAATGGTCATGCCAGTGATTCAGTGTTAAAGGCTATGCAGTATGTTCAGCTTTCATCGATTTAGTTGTCACATAGGTTTAGTATGAGAGCACCTAAACAGAAATGACAGTTTTGGCTGTAATGAAAATATATTGGCATAATGCGGTCCATTTGTAAAAACATACTTTTTTTTTTTTTTAACGAGTATTTATTATTGGATCTCTTTTTTAAAGAAGGAACAATTCAGGGGGTAAGCTTAGCAAGGACATTGTTCACATTTTACAGATTGAACTGAACTTCAGATTCACTAGGGGACTTTCTCCAGGTCATTAGGCTCAGAAATACAGAAACCAGTTTTGTGACCTTCTGGCCTGTGACAGGGAAAGATGCTGAGGGCTGAAAGGGCACACAGGACGCGTTGCTGTAATCTAAGCTTGCAGTCCTGTTTGCTTTTCAGAACTGTTAAGCCCCTGTGTATACATACCTTGTAGTCATGGTTTTCTTTAGTTTACACTCTTGGGTTAGTACAGTCCTGTTGGTAGAAGGAAAGGAAATGCAAGGAAGACCGGGGCCTGTGAGCGATCTCCTGGCCTTGCTCCACCTTCCACAGGAGCGTGGAGGGAAAGTGCTCATTTCATACATGAAGGTTAAGTTCTTGAGTACATAACGTAATGACAAAATTCTCTAGCAGGGAGTAAGCGTCTTTTTCATGCCTCTACTTTATAGCAGCACTTCTCAAACTTTATTCTGCAGGAGGAATACATGTTCTGGGAGATGAACTGTGCTTTGGCAAAGGATGTTGGGAAAAGCTGCACGCTAGTTCTTCTTTTAGAGACTTATAGCGTGCAGCAGCTCCAAAGAGTCCTGATAGAGAATTCATTAAATTTGTTTTACTTAACATTCCCCAAGCTGATTGGATCATGAAACTATTTCTCTCTCTCTCTTTTTTTTTTGTAGAATGCCTAATTCCATCCAGATCTCATGGTTTGGGAAACACTGACTTAGTCCCATATCATCAAAATTATTGAATATATATATATATTTTTTTGCGATGGAGTTTTATTCTCGTTGCCCAGGCTGGAGTGCAGTGGCACAATCTCAGCTCACCGCAACCTCTGCCTCCCAGGTTCGAGTGATTCTCCTGCCTCCTGAGTAGCTGAGATTACAGGCATGTGACACCATGCCCAGTTAATTTTGTATTTTTTAAGTAGAGACAGGGTTTCTCCATGTTGGTCAGGCTGATCTCGAACTCCCGACCTCAGGTGATCCACCCACCTCGGCCTCCCAAAGTGCTGGGATTACAGGTGTGAGCCACTGTGCCCAGCCTGAATAAATTTCTTGTCATGGCAAACATTTAAAAATAACATTACCATGACCATTTAAACATTATTCTCTTCTTTGGTGTCTTCCTACTCCCAAGCTTCAAATGAATGTCCTTCGTGTGAGTGGCTCCCAGGTTTTAATCTTTTGCCCTCACCTCACTTTCTGTGGCCTGTTGTATGTTTTTCACCTGATTTCCCATCAGCACGGCAACATGTCCAAAACAGAGTCTGCTCTTCTATCCGTCTATTCCTTTCTCTTTCCCTGTGTTAGTTAATTATGACATTGTTCCCAGCCACTCCCACTCAAATAGGCTGATGTCTTCGACTTTGCTTCTTTTCTTGCAATCTTTCTTCATATTCAGTTGATCATATAGTTTCAAATACTACCCCTTTCTCTCCATTCTTATTCTTGCTGTCGCTGACCATCAGATGAGCTCCAGGTGTTACCCTTCCAGCCTCCCGTTCATATTATGACTAGAAGGAAGTCTCCACAGTTCATTCTGGCCAGTCCCTTGCTCACACATTGTCACTGGGTATCATGGTCTGCATGAAAACGTTCAAACTTGGGCTTACATCTAAGTCCTCCTACAGTGTGAATCCACCCTATTTTCTAACATTTTTTCCCAGTAAGGCTCTCCATGGCATTAAGGAACTGCTGCTCTCAGAGTTACAGCATGTCTTGATGTTTTGCCTGCACAATTTCTATTTACCATTGGGCCTTCTCTTCTCTTTGCTGGAATCTCCTTTATTTTCACCTGTTCCCGATCTTTACTCAGCAAATCCATCCATCCTTCCAGGGCCCATTTAGAGGCCACCACCCACATGAGGTGTCTCTCAGTCCTCTCGGCAGGAATGAGGTGTCTCTGTTCTGGCCCCTTGTAACACTGCATGTATAATTTACATTTAACATGTACCTCATTCTGTCTTAAGTTCTAGCTGTTTGTATGCCCACCTTACTATGCTTGCTTACAGCTCAGTAAAGGGCACCCCTGCAATCTACAAGTTTATATCTCCTTCAGAGTCTAATTCAGGATTTTTACATAGGTGGAATGAAAAAATTGTTTGTTGATTAAATGTAACTGGTTTTAAATGTTATTTTAATTTGTATGTGCATGAAATATCCCACCATAAATAGAGATCATATGTACAATATTCTCACTCTTATGGCTATTCTAGAGTGAATAGCATTGATGAGGCTTCAAATTAGTAGGTAGTCATAGAAGTATATTGAGTTCTGAATGTTCTTTTTAAATTTAATTTAGATGTAAGCGTGTTCCCTATTTCCAAGTTCACTTTATACCGCGTACGAAAACCTTGACTCAGGAGGCCTTAAGAGAAAAAGGCCCCTGTGCCTTTTCCTAGACTGTCCACTCGGTGGCTTCATGGCAGAACTAGATTGTTCTCTCTCATGCTCGTGTGCTGCTTCCTGTGCGTTTCCCAGAACTGAAAAGATGACTCCTGTTTATATTTCAAATAACTTCCTTGTGTACATGTGAAGTAAGGAGAGAGATGTCAATACCGATGTAATTAAGCAGGTTAAAGCCACCTGACAACGTTTGCCTATAGCTAAATGACAACGTGGTAACTTAAGAGCACTTACTATCAGTAGAGCTCCAGGCTGGTCCATTTCACAATTTAAAGTCCTGTATCAGGAGACATTGTCAAAAATTACCTTTACATTGATTTAGAGCATGGGTTCAATAAGATCAGTAGCCTAATAATTTTGAGAAGCTCTTTCTCTCCTAGAGCAGTGCTTCCCAAACTGTACTGTACATGTGTATGACCGGGAGATCTGGTTAAAACTGAGCTAGATTGAGCATGTCTGGGGTGGGAACAGGACTGTGCATTTCCGATCGGTTCCCAGGTGATGCAGGTGCTGCCAGTTCATGGACTACACTAGGTAGAGACCTAGCAGAGGGTTCTTGGAGTTTGGTGATGCTATTCTCATCCAGGCTCATCAGTTATAACACAAAATGGTTTTCTTTCTGTGTCTTGGTTTCCTCATATGTAACATGAGAATATTGAATGAAATGGTGTCTAATGGCTCTTCTCAACTCTTAACATTTTATGATGACATAGGAGGAGGTAAGAAGAATGAGGGGGCAGGCTACAGTTCTGAGCACAGATTCATTCTCTGAATCTCAACCCAACTGTCATATTTATTAACAGTTTATTTTAAAGGTAGTATGAACGACATACCCTAAGTTTTCCATATATGTATAATAGAATGTAGACCTTCACAAAATAATTATAAATATGACAACTTAGTAAAGAAATTGCATGTGAAATATACTTCCCCCTCCACCCTCATCATTTACATATGTTTTCTTGCTTTTATTTTATTAGGAAATACTCCACAGCTTGGGTGGGATTGAAAGTCTAGCTCAGGTAAGATTCCTTTTGTGGTGGCCAGTCTTGGTTTTTCATTTTGTGCCATGCTCCGAGCAAGAATTAAATGGGTATGTGACAGAAGATGGCTTCCTGTGTTGTGCTGTCTGCCCTAGAGAGGGACAGATGAGGCTGATAAGTGAGAGTGTGAGGCATGATACTCACACAACAGGGAGGAACCCATGACATTTTGTTCTGGCTAATTGGGCTCACTTTAATCAGCCTGCTGAAATGAGGAAGTGCTATAAAAAGTCACATGTCTTTAGCTAGTAATAATAAGAAATAGGCAGCCAGGCATGGTGGCTTACACTTGTAATGGTAGCACTTTGGGAGGCTGAAGTGGGTGGATCACCTGAGGTCAGGAGTTTGGGACCAGCCTCGCCAACATGGCGAAACCCTGGCTCTACTAAAAATATAAAAATTAGCCAGGCACGGTGGTGGGCACCTATAATCCCAGCTACTCGGGAGGCTGAGGCAGGAGAATCACTTGAACCTGGGGGGCTGGAGGTTGCAGTGAGCTGAGATTGTGCCACTGCACTCCAACCTGGGCGAAAGAGCGAGATCCATCTCAAAAAAAAAAAAAAAAAAAGAAAGAAAGAAAAAGTAATAGGCAGTGTCTGGAAGGCTCAAGCCCTTAGCATTGTATATACCATATGGTGGGAGGAAAGGAAATATGTATATATATATATTTGAGATGGTATCTTACTATGTTGCTTAGGCCGCTCCCAAAATGCCAGGCCCAAGCAATCCTCCTGCTTCAGCCTACTGAGTAGCTGGGATTACAGGTGTGTGCCACTGGGCCTGGCAAGATAAGAAACTGATTATGAAGATGTTCAAAACTTTTTCACACAAGAAAAGGATGACTGTGTTCACTAAAATACTGTTAAATAGATGACAAAGGAATGATCTTGACCTTATTTATTTTTCTGCTTTGCTAACTACTGAGGGAGGGTAAGCAAGTGAATATAAATACTGAGCAACTCAGAGGCTTGCATTTATTAATACCACAAAACAAAATTTCTTTCTTTTCATTTTTTTTTTTTTTTCAGGACAGGGTCTCACTCTGTCACCCAGGCTGGAGCGTAGTGGCACGATCTCGGCTCACTGCAACCTCTGCTTTTTAGATTCAAGCAATTCTTGTGTTTCAGCCTCCCAAGTAGCTGGGATTACAGGCATGTGCAACCACACCCGGATCATTTTTTTGGTATTTTTAGTAGAGACAGGGTTTCATCATCCTGGCCAGGCTGGAATAAAATGAAATTTCTGATTGTGCTTTTGAGTTGGAACAGCCTAGTCTCCTAAAACCTGTAATGTGTACAGAGAGAATGATTTTCATAATAAATCTGTGGCCCTGCAAACTCATTCTGAATAATTAATGGAAGATTAAGTTTGTGACAATTTAACATTAACTCTATTTTATTATATTCTTATTCTTAGAAAATTGATTCATGCTTATTTTTTGTTTTCAAGAGCCTTTTCAAATTGACTAGAGGTTTACCTCATTTAATAACATAATATTTCATAAGATTATATTGCTAAGTATCTTCTTATCCAGTTTAACTTCCATTATAATATTAGAAATTACATGTTTCCCTGAGCCTGTTTCTTATTATAATCAATTAGCCACAGTGGGAATTATCAGACTACTCAGTACCCATTTTATTCTGATTATTGTTAACTGCATGTATGCTGGTTAGATATATGTTCAGATATTACAAAATATAACATCAATAAAATATATACAATGTGTTATAAAAAATTATCCTAAAAAGATACATTGAAGAGTGAACATTCTATATACTATATATTATGTATCTTATATGTATCTTTTATTTGGATACTAAATTACACCCCAAACTTACTTAGTTAAGAATCATTTTGAGACTTTCAAGAGTTTATAGTCTTTAGATGATCTTTCCTCAACTTCACCTAGAAACCCAACCACCTTTCGCACTTAAGTGGTAAGTCCCAGAAGGAGCATGAGTATTATTTGATGAATCCATTGTGCCACCTACAGTTTATTTTAAGAACTGCACAATCCTGTTCTTTGGTCCTTGTGTGCTTTTGGTGTTCTGACTGACTTGTTGGTTTGGTCCTTCATGCAGTACATGGAGATTGTAGCCAATGAGTACCTCGGCTATGGAGAAGAGCAGCACAGTGCAGACAAGCTGGTCAACATGACATGTAAGTGTTGTTGTCGGGGACACAGCCAATTTGTGCTCTTGCTAGAATAAGTGCAATGGTGTTTGCAGCAGGAAACAGGGATACTTTACATATTTATTAATGTTCCCATACACAGCTTGGGTGTTGAGCATCCATGCCAATTGTTATATTCAGTGGCCGCATACGTCCAGAAGGAAGGTGTTTAGATTACAGCCCTTATCTTGAAAAGCACAATTTGTTTAATGCAAGAGAGGCTTCCATAAAAGCAAATTTTGGTAAAAAACATTTTTGCCTTCTTTTATTTCTGTTAAAATGTCAGAGACTATTCAGTTTTTTTTTTTCCTGTAAGATTGGGCTAATAATGATACCTGCCTCATAGAATCTGAAACATCCAGAGCATGAAAAAGAAAAATAACAACTACAAACCTTATTTGATGCTGCTAATGTGCAAATGTTGGGCTATGAGTGTGAGCTCTTCCTTAGTCACTCCATCTTATCTCGTTGGAGGCTCTTCCCAGCCCTGCTGTCCTGCACTCCAGCTTTGCTGAGCCATAGGCATCCTGCCGTGTGGGATGCCAGTCCATTTTCTTTGTGTGAATTCACAGGCTCTCCATATCTGCCTGTGGAGCACACAGTGTCCTCAGGTCCAGGGAGAGAAGAGTCTGTGGCAAGCCCTGGGCACCAGGAAGTCTCTTTGAGGATAACTATTTTCCTCAGCTGAGGAAACCTGCAGGTTCATCTCATTTGCTGGCTTCCCTCTCTTCTTTATAAGTTGAAATATTCACAGAGAACCTTTGAAGAATAGTTTCACTTTCAACTGGTAATGATGTTAAGGAACTTGTTCAACTTTAAGTGGAAAGAGAGGTGTGCCTTTTTTGGTGTTTTCATATTTCATTATTACAATGATATAATAAATAGCAGTGGAGCTTGAGGGGTAATTCTTGGGGTAAAAGAATAGCCATGCCGCTTCTGCTTCAGTTGTTCCTTTCGTGCTGTGTTCCCTTTGCCTTTCTCTGCCTGCTCATCCATGCTGCGGGTCTGTACTCCCGGGAGTACTCCCCCTTTTATCTCCAGAAGCCTCTTTGCACTCTTTCTTTCCTTTATAGATATTTTTCAAAAACTTGCTGCAGTCAAAGATCAAAGAGAATGGGTCACCACAAGTGGAGCTCACAAGGTGAGTGGCCCCTGAAAGAGTTAATGCTTCGGCTCCATATGGCAATAGTTCACACTGGGGAGGTTCAGACCCTTTGCGGGTAAGTTACGTGTCATTAGAACCCACAAACCTGCCAGCCTGGCCTAACATGGTGAATCTTTGTCAACTCTTTTATATTCTTTACCAGCCTTACAAGTTAATAGAGATGTAATAAATACAAGTTTTCTGGAAACCTTTTCTTTTTTTTTTCTGTATCATTTAATACCAACTAGGTTTATTGCTTAAATGTTGTTTGGAAAGCCTGGCTATGTATAAACTCATCCTAGGTGTGTGTTTATAAATAAGTCAACAAAAATAAACAAAAGGTACATATGTATATGTATAAATAAATTCCATATGGCATGTGGGGCTATATTAGTTTGAACCATATGTGATTGTCATTGTAGGTCAAAACAGACTACATTTATAGCAAAACTGTTTATATTGTAGCCATGTGGAGCCAAGTTTCAGTAACCTGTTGAGTTTTACATCCCAGGAAGACACTTTCTAGTGTAAATGGGAGCAAGATTGCCTAAAATGTGTTAACATATACTTCTCATGGTCTAGAGGATGATTCTAGGTGATACACAGGTCAACATTTTTTGTTTCAGTAGCCATCTATTTTATAGATATTATTGCTTATGATTGGATTTATTTTTTGAGTTCACATTAAGGTGTTAATTGAATATGGCAAAAATTGTGAAAATGATATGCCATGGACTGAAGTTTGGGAAACATTAGAAGACAAGAGAGAGAAGAAAAAGAGAAAGAAGAAAAACAGGAGGGGATCAGGACAACAAAGATAATGATAACTTCATCAAGATAAAATGAATCATAAAGGCAAAAAATCTACACACTGGAAACATAAAAATTATCTTAGCAGTCTTTGCACAGGTTGCATCTCTGGCCTGGGACATTTTGGTGGGAACTTTTCGGGGGACACTCCCCATTCTGAAAATGTAGAGAATTTTCCGAATAAGAAAATTTGTCTTAACGAGAATTCAGGGAAAGCCACTGTCAAGATACATACTTCCAGCTAAGTCACGTTACTTCGGATGATGCTTGGGAGCACCAGCGATGCACTTTCAACATGAGTTAGAAATCTGAGAGGCAATTCGAATGCTCAATAGTGTTCATATCTTGTTTAGTTTGGCAAAAGAATAAAATTTCAATGTTTTGTTAAAAAATAGTTTCATAATTTGGAAAGTGCCTAGCACAATGCCTGGCTCAGGTGAGTTCTCAATGACTGATCACCACCAGTATGGTAATTTATGTGATTCATCTTCGGTTCTCCCCGGGGTGGGATCAGAAGGGGCAGAAAATACCTTGGCACATGGAAATAGAGAAAAGTATGAGAATCAGGCTGATCATGTAGCTTGATGTCTTTTGCTTCCTGTCCTGGGCAAGGAATGGCTACAAGAGGTTACTCTTAAGAGTTCCAAAGTAAGGAGGGATGGACTGCTGCCGTCTATAAAGAACTGGATATTTTGAATGTTTAATAAAACTCTTTTTAAGAATAAACTTTTATATTGACTGCAAAAAATAAAAAAGAAACTGCATAACGCTTGATAGGGTATCATATTTTTTCACTATTGTGTAGGTAAAGCCATAATAAAATAAACAATTTGATTGTATTGACAATATATTGACAAGTGTTTATAAAGCCATATTTAATGCCATGGAAAAATTTCAGTAGATAACATTAAGAAAAAAATCTAAGAGAGAGCAGCTTTAACATTATACATATAGTTTGTGCTTAATTGTATGTGCACATACATTATAAACAACTAAGCAAAAAAAAAAAAAAGAAAAAAGATTAAGCTGATCTTGAGAGGGAATCATTTTGCTATTCAAGAAGCTGGTAATGGAAAATTAATTAATATTAATGTTGAAAAAAGAAGCTTGTAATACTTATATAATTAACCTTTATTTTACTTCATTTTTCAGACATTAGTAAACTTACTTGGTGCCCGAGATACTAATGTTCTGTTGGGTTCCCTTCTGGCTCTGACTAGTTTAGCAGAAAGGTAAGTAGTGTATTCTAATATATTTTCCAGTTCTGCTGCTACAGCAATTTAGGTGGGAGGGATGCAAAACAGATCAGTTACTTTGTCAACTACTTAATAACATTTCTTGATAAATAAGTGTGAAATAACATGTTAAAGAGGATCCTGGATAGAAAGCATCATTTAAAAATTTACATTCAAAAGGCAAATTGTAGTTTAAAATTTTCTTTTTATTTCCTGAGCACAAGTGTTTACTTAATTTTTTTCTCTAATGCCAGTTACTTCTAATTTTAAAATTACCATAATATTTCTTTGGCAGTTAAATCTTTCTGACCTTTTAAATTCATTCTTACCTGTGTATTTTAACATACAGAACATTTTCCAACATTTGTGGGCTTTGGAAAAATTTCAAGATCTTTCCTCTTATAAATGTCATGATTGTTTTAAATGTTTTTATGATAGTAAGTGGACCATTGCTTTTCTGTGAATAACATATGATTCCTTTTGTTTTTTGATCTCTTCTCCTGAGATAATATTGGAGCTAGGATATTAAATAAGTGATTTTACATGGTTAGGCTTTGTGTCCCCACCCAAATCTCATCTTGAATTGTAATCCCTATAACCCTCATAATTCCTGCGTATCAAGAGAAAGACCAGGTGGAGGTAACTGAATCATGGGGTGAGTTTCCTCCTTGTTGTTCTCGTGATAGTGAGTGAGTTTTAACGAGATCTGGTGGTTTTATAAGGGGCTCCTGCCCCTTTGCTCGTCACTTCTCCTTCCTGTTGACTCATGAAGAAGGTGCCTTGCTTCCCATCTTCTGCTGTGACTGTAAGTTTCCTGAGGCCTCCCTAGCCATGCTGAACAGTGAGTCAATTCAACCTCTTTCCTTTATGTATCACCCAGTCTCAGGCAGTTCTTTATACCAGCGTAAAAAAGGACTAATACATGGATGTAGCAAAATATGTTATTAGTAATTGTTAATATTTTTTCAATTTTAGTCCAGAATGTAGGGAGAAGATAAGTGAACTCAATATTGTAGAAAATCTGTTGATGATTTTACACGAATATGACTTGCTTTCTAAAAGGTAGGATTGCTAACAGGAGAAAAAGACAATGCAGTGCCTTTTATTTGACAGAAACACGTGTTATTGTTTTTATTACGCCATGTTATTTACTTGTAACTGAATATGATGAGTCGGCTTGGCATTTATTTTCGATTTAAGTCTATATAAGGAAAATAGAGCAAGGAGGTATATCCATTTATTTTTAGTCCTGCATTACTTCTAGATATGGTCATAGAAGCTGACGAAATAAATTTTGTGATACCATCTTTAATGTTTTGTTTGTTGCATTTATTTATATCCTGCCTTTTTAGGGAAAGAAACTCTGAGGTGGCTCTGTTTTTAGTAATTTCAAGTTGTATATTGCAATAAATGATTAGATTGCTAAAATCCATTTGCTTTAAGGCAAGTAAAATAAATCAAGATAGCAACTGACTTGTTTTGTGATAATCTGCTATAATAACTCAAAATAAAATGTAGACTAACATGGATTCATTTTTACTTGAACTGCATATTGTTCTAAAGAATTGCTCTATCTGCATAGTTATTAGATTGTGTTTAAATAGAGTTGAAATCTACATCATTTGATATTTAGTTGAGTAATTTTCTAAAGAGGCAAAATAGATAAAAAGAAACCTCAAGCAATGAAGCCCTGACACTTAACTCATAGTAAAACCTTTTGGATTCTTCTTCAAAACTCTTGTAAAAGGGCATTAACTATAGATAATACTTACAGGCTTGGTTATCAGAACAAACAAGGTTCTAAGCTCTGTGCCAGATGTTGAAAGCCAAAGATGAATTAGTTATAAATGTGTAGTGTAGGAGAGGGTCAAACAGTGCTATAACTGATACAGTAGACAGATGCACAGGGTACTCTGGGAACATAGAGCAGAGACTTCCCAATGAGAATGTGGGGTCATGCAGAGTTTCCTGGAGGAAAGAGGAGATATCTAGGCAGAGGGAGGGAGAGAGAGAGAGAGAGAGAGAGAGAGAGAGAGAGAGAGAGAGAGAGAGAGAAAGTAAAAAGAGAATGTGCTTGGACATGGATTCATGAAATTGGCTGTGTTAGAGGAATGTGCATGGTTGGACACAGCAAGAGCACAGGAAGGAAAGTGCCAGAGAACTAGAGCAGATAGTTAATGATAAACTTAAAATGCAGCTAACTTTGATCGGTGTTCTCTATATGCCAAGACCTGCTCTAAGCCCTTTGCATGTTAACTCATCTGATCTGCACACCAACCCTATTTTTCCCATATTTTATAGATAAGGCAACAAGACACCTTTATCCAGGTCATGACGTTTATGATAAAATTCACATCTTTATTTATCGTCTTTATTTATCAAACAGATAAATATTATCAAACAGATAAGGATGTAAATTTTATCATGAACATTGTGGGAACTCACAGAACAATTTTAAGCATGATCAAATTTATTTTTTGAAAGATCACTTTGATAGCAGTGTATGTGGGAGTGAGGTGGGAGGCGTTTGTTTAGATCCACACATTGAGATTCACTTACAACAAGAAGAGGGTGTTTGGTGTAGAAAGTCTGTGAAGGTAAAGAATACTATTCATCAAGGAACATGTGCTATTAATTGTGTCAGAGCACAACATTTGGGAGGTAGAGGAGCCACAGATAATCAGCTCAGGGGAAAGGAATGAAAAAGCGGTGTGGAAATGAGAATATTGGAGAGGTAGATGAAAGAGGGGTTTATATCTTGAGCATGAGCAAGGATTCCAAGGATGGGTGGAGCAGTGGGGTTAGCTAGCTGCCTGCTGTTCAAGAGAATCCCAGCAGTTGCCCAGGAAATAGAACACACTAAGAGCTCTTGATCGACAGTGGAGGAGTGTGAAAAGAGGAGTGTGTGTTTTGATGACTCCCAGTCTTATAGCTTGGAAAATTGAAAATACTGTGGTGCCATGAGATTGGGGATATAAGGTGAAGAATAGACCTGGGGAGGAAGCCATTGACTTTGAGTTTAGGGGTAGTGTGGTGAGTACTTGTAGAACATCCCTGTGGCTAAAACTTCTGGAGGTTAGGAGCAAAGTCTGGACTGAGATCATGATGACAAGGTAGAAAGAGTGAAATCATGGGAATAGATGACACCATCCAGGAGGAGAGTGTTTAGAGTATGAGACTGGAGGACTAAGGATGTTTTTATAAAATATTTATCATCATAATGTTTCATGGCATAGCTGAACCTTGGGTCTTTACCATCAATTTAATTCACTTTGTACTGAGTATACAATAACTGAGTGCTTTGCCCTTAACTTCTCTAAATTGTAGTGTTTTTGACATTTTCTATGAATGTCTTATTTTGCAATCTCAGAGTAAGTTTCTGAAGGCTAGAATAAGACTTTAAATTTTTTTTATTTTTATTTTTTTTGGTCTTTAGCACAATGCAGATATCATTGTTTGTCCTTGATATCTATTTGGTGGTCAGTAGGTTTTTTTTTTTTTTTTTTTTTTTAAACAGAGTCTCACTCTGTTGCCCAGGCTGGAGTGCAGTGGCAAGTGACCTTGGGTCACTGCAACCTCCGCCTCCTGGGTTCAAGCAATTCTCCTGCCTCAGTCCCAAGTGGCTGGGATTACAGATGCATACCACCACGTCTGGCTAATGTGGACCAGTGATAATGCAATGATGATGCAATGAGGCTATGATTTAGAGCAGTGGTCTGCAAACTGTGACCTACAGGCTAAGTTGATTCTACTGCTTATTTTTATAAATAAAGATTTATTGTAACTAAGGATGCTAATTTAGTTTTGTATGTTGTCTGTGGCTGCTTTCATGCAATCTCAGCATAGCTGAGTAGTTGTGGCAGAGACTGTATGGTTAGTAAAGCTAAAAGTGTTTGGCTTTGATCTGGCTCCTTACAGAAAATGCATGTTGACCCATGACTTACAAAATGTTAGAGTTATAATTCATGCACTGATGATGGCTTTAGTCTTAATGTAGAGCCACTAACTCATGATGCTGTGATTCTCACCCCACCGTCCCCATCCCTTCAGACTAACAGCAGAGTTGCTGCGCCTGCTCTGTGCGGAGCCCCAGGTGAAAGAGCAGGTGAAGCTGTACGAGGGGATCCCTGTCCTCCTCAGTCTGCTCCACTCCGACCACCTGAAGCTGCTCTGGAGCGTCGTCTGGATTCTGGTCCAGGTTTGTGAGGACCCTGAGACCAGCGTGGAAATTCGCATCTGGGGAGGCATAAAACAGCTTCTTCATATTTTACGAGGGTGAGTCCAAGTGGGCTTTGGCCTACTTTGCTCTATTTGTTGAAGTCCGGGGGCTCTGTGACGAGATGGCAGATGGGTGTGTGCTCACTGCTTTCCCTCCTGCTTTGGGGTTTCTTTGCTAATTCATGCTTCCCAGAGTCATCTATATTTGTCACAAGCATGTTCTAAATCAATGTCAGGAGCATTCATCTTTTAAGTTCCTTGGGGACCCAGATATATTTATCTTTGCATCACCAACCTCCAGTATAGTGCTGGGAATGTAGGAGGCCATCAGTCTGCAAATATAGTGAAGGCTGAATCGAAATCCAGTAACCTAAGGAAAACATATGTTTTGTCATCTTTTCCTTGAATTAGTAGATGCATTTTGTTATTCCAAGTATAGTAATTACTAATATTTTCCTTAAATGTTTGTGTGTGCACATATATTATTATCTATAAAGAGAAAACAAAGCCTATTTGAAAGGAGCGGGTGTGTAATCCTTATTTTTGAAAGATGGTATCATTAATCAAATGGTTGCCATGTTACTGACTCTAGGCCAGTTCTCACTTGTCTCTCTAATCTTTGTTACGGTCCTCAAAGGTGGTATTACCTCTCTTTTAAAAGTAGAATTCCAGTGACATTCTAAGTCAGGAGCATGGAGGATGGATAGTTTGTTAACATAGTTTCCAATTGAAATACTCTAGACGGATGTTGCAATCTAACTTCTGTATTTTCTGAATTAAATATATTGAAGTATTGAATAATAATATCTTGTGGTACCATCCAGAGGAAGATTCCATTACCTAATATTGTTATAAAGTATAATTCAGTTCTATGGGTACCCAATCAAAGTTAAAAATGAGTATGACTGCTTGAAATGGATCGTGGGTTTGATCTGCAGTGCATAAATAAAGCTCATTCTAATACAAGCAGAGGGACTTATCAATTACCATATAACTAGATATTGTCAAATCAATATTTTTGTGACTTTGTACTTGATATTGCAGAACTGTGATATTGCAGAACTGTGTTAGCAACTTCGTTTTCTCTGAGGGAACATTCAGAAGCATAAGAACAGATTGTAGAGATATGAATAGTCGCTTGGTTAACAATACCTGCCATTACCTAAACAAAGGAAAAAAATTATAGAGACTGTTGACAATCTACTTGCTTTATGAATGTGACATAAAAACATCAATTACTTTATAGCATAAATTATAAATCTTTCATTAGTGCTGTGACATAATAAGCCAGCCCCTTGATCAAAATAATTGTAATTGCGGAAGGTTTTTTATTAGGGTTTGTAGGATGACAATGGTAATGACGATCATGGTGATGGTTATTCTTTATTATTGGACAGTCATACCTATTACAACAGGTGTGGGTTGCCCTCTTGGAGAAAAGCTATTTTCTTAAGGATACAATGAAATTTTATAATAGTTAAGCAGAATTTCAAAACCTGCCTTTTTCTCATATAGAATTGAATCTAGCTTTCCTCTTTTGTTCAATAATTTATGAAATGAGATTAAAGATGAAACAAGTCTTAGATAAAGATGAAATAATTATCCTTGATAAAGAGAAAAAGAGGGGGAGAGATCCAAGATGGCCGCGTAGCAGCAGCTCAGGATTGTAGCTCCCAGTGAAAGTGCAGAGAGCAAGTGGATGCCGCAATTGCAGACGAATTTTTGATGCCCACAGACTGGGAGATTCCCGGAGAAGGAGCCACACGGGTCGCCA
>CAUYQU010062392.1:0-24596 GCA_963574635.1 Cheracebus regulus | reverse complement strand
CAGCCTGGGCAACACAGTGAACCCCTCTTTCTGTTAAAATACAAAAAAAAAAAAATTAGCTGGGCATGGTGGCGGGCACCTGTAGTCCCAGCTACTCAGGAGGTTGAGGCAGGAGAATCGCTTGAACCCAGGAGGCGGAGGTTGCAGCAAGCAGAGATTGCACCACTGCATTCCAGCCTGGGTAACAGAGCAAGACTCCATCTTAAAAAAAAAAAAAAAAAAAAAAAAAAGATTTCAGCATATGAGGCTGGGTGCAATGGCTCAGGCTTGTAATCCCAGCCCTCTGGGAGGCCTAAATAGGCAAATCACTTGAGGTCAGGAGTTTGAGTCCAGCCTGCCCAACATGGTGAAACCCTGTCTCTACTAAAAGTATGAAAATCAGTTGGGCACGGTGGCATGCACCTGTTATCCCAGCTACTCAGGAGGCTGAGGCACGAGAATTGCTTGAACCCCAGAGGTTGCAGTGAACAAAGATTGCACCACTGCACTCCAGGGTGACAGACTGAGACTCTGTCTCAAAAAAAAAAAAAAAAAAAAAAAAAACGCTGGGCAGGGTGGCTCAGACCTGTAATTTTAGTACTTTGGGAGGCTGAGGCAGGTGCATCACCTGAGGTCAGGAGTTCGAGACCAGCCTGGCCAACATGGTGAAACCCTGTCTCTACTAAAATACAAAAATTAGCTGGGTATGGTGGTGGGCACCTGTAATGACAGCTACTTGGGAGGCTGAGGCAGAAGAATCACTTGAACCCGGGAAGCAGAAGTTGCAGTGAGCTGAGATTGTGCCACTGCACACTAGCCTGGGTAACAGAGTGAAATTCTGTCTCAAAAAAAAAAAAAAAGATTTCAGCATATGAATTTTGGGGGAACATAAACATTTAGTCCATTGCAGGCTCTAAATAGATGATGATAATTTTTGGCCACACAAAATACCACTGTGGTCCACGTGTCACACACTAGGGGCTTATGGGTGAGTAGGTAAAAGAATGGAGTTTTGGCCAAAATCTGTCCCATTGTGGGCCTGGTAGATCCATAAACCCATCTTATGGTCATTTCTGCAGTTCCTGAATGTATGATTGGAATAGACATATTCAATAACTGGCAAAACCCCTGCATTGACTCCCTGATCAATCTGTGGAGTGAGGATTGTTAATGGTAGGTAGAGCCCATTAGAAGCCCTTGGAATTTCCCTTCTTTATACTTAACCAAAAGTAATACCATTTCCCCAGGGAGAATTGCAGTGAATGATGACATTAAAGACTTGAAATACATGGGGGTGTTAATTCCTGTCTCATTCCCATTTAATTTACTTGTTTGAAGCATACAAAGCATGATCTTGGAGAATAGCTGTGGATTAGATGTACTGTAGGCTATTTCTACTCATACTTCTGGCACTAAATGCATGGTTTTTTTTTTCCACACTCACAACCAATTCTCCAGCTTTCTAGACACCAGCTGGGTGTCCAGTGATTTGATTCAATTCCAACACTAACTACTTGGAGTTAGTGCAGACCCCACAGGTTAAAGGCACAGTCCTACAATACCGCCCCTATTCCACATGTCCATCACAGGTCTGGGCCTTGCATATCTCTGACCAACCAGCTAACAATTGGAGATTCTCATAATCCCCTTCTCATGTTTGATAATTTACTAGACTAGCTCACAGAACTCAGAAAGGCACTTTGCATACTAATACTGGCTTACTATATACAACTCAAGGACAGCCAAATGGAGGGGAATAGGGTAAGGCATGTGCGAATGTTCCTGGAACTGAGCCGGGTCCGGCTGCGTTTTCTCGTGGCACAATAACAAGAAGCAGGCAAACTAGGAAAGAAGGGAACTTATTGCTGTCACCCGATGCAGGGAGAAGGCTGGAGATGATTCCACCAGACCAACTCAAAGTGTTACCATTTTCTTACTGCTTATACAGATTGGGGTTCTGTGTCTATGTATAGCATTTGCCTAAGTGTAGAGGTAACTAATTTTGTTTCAATTAGAAGGTCAGAGGCCAAAAAAATGCTTGCTAAGTCTGACTAAGCTGTGAGGGCCCCAGTATCTTCAAGGCCTGTCCACTCTGGTACCAGAGTGATTATTTCTATCTTATCTCATTAACAGCTCGGTCCAGAGAGCTGCCTTAGACTGTCCAATAAATCTATTCAAACAGCTGCCTCTGTTACCTTGACTTGTCTCAGATTTCGTCGACCTGAAACGGGTCTTGGCATTAGGAATGTAAGGCTGTCTCCATTATTTTGGCTTCCTCCAAGTTAGGGAGAAAACTATGCAAGGCTCCTACCGGCCATATGTTTCATGTCTAGCTTTGATGTCTGGGCACCAATTTTCCTAGGTTTAACTATTTGCTCAGTGTTAAGGAAGCCCTGTGGAAATTTGTCCGTGTAACTGGAGTGCTATGCAGGCCTGTGTGTGTGACTGTCATGGAGGGCCTATGCATGTGACTGTCAAGGAGAACTGTCCTGCCACAGGAAGGCCTGCTCTCTCTGGGCACACCGCCCTCCCAGCACCTTGATGTGTTTAACCTAGGAGCTCTCCGAAGCCCATAGTTTAGGGGACTTTATGGACATTTAGGTTTTATTACATAGGCATGATTGATTACATCATTAGCCACTGGTAATTGAAGTTGATCTCAGCCCTTCTCTGCTGTCTGGAGGTTGGGGGCCAGGGCTGAAAGTTCCAACCCTCTCCTTACAAGGCTGTTTCCTCAGGCAATTAGCCCCCAACCCTGATGCTGTCTAGGGGCTCACCAAGAATCATCTCATTAGCATAAACACAGATATGGTGGAAAGTTTTTTTTTGGAGGGGAACAGGTTTCACTCTTGTTGCCCAGGCTGCAGTGCAATGGCACGATCTCAGCTCACTGCCACCTCTGCCTCCTGAGTTCAAGCGATTCTCCTGCCTCAGACTCCTGAGTAGCTGGGATTACAGGCATGTGCCACCGCACCTGGCTAATTTTTTATTTTTAGTGGAGATGGCGTTTCTTCATATTGGTCAGGCTGATCTCGAACTCCTGACCTCAGGTGATCTGCCCGCCTTGGCCTCCCAAAATGCTGGGATTATAGGCATGAGCCACCGCGCCCAGCCGAAAGGAGCTTATGAATAACAGAAGATGCTCCTTTTACCTCCATCACTCAGGGAATTACAAAGATTTTAGGAGCTCTGTGCCAGGAACCAGATGAAGATCAGATATATATTTCTTATTATGTTATAGTATCACAAGATGGTTACTTCAATTGCAGCTACTATCCCAGATATGGACTCTTTATTGGAACAAATCAGCATAGTCCTTGGTATGCAGATACTGATTTAGAAAAAGTTTTTTTCTTTATGCAAAATTTTAGGGACCACCAGAAGTAATTTTCTTTAACCTAACATAGTCAACTATATACCTTTTTTCTCTTGCTTCAGGGCTTTCTCAACTCTCTTGCCCTCTTTCGTAATCTCGTCCACAGGATCTTGATTGTCTTGATATCCCATAGAACGTCACATTGGTTGACTACATTGATAAATCATGTGTACTGGTGTCAAGCATACAAGATAAAACAAGGTCAACAGACCCACAGAAGAGTGGGCATGATGGCAGGGATGGAAGCTGTGCATGGGCTCAACCACGTGGACTTACTTCACCTAAGCTGAACTGGCTGTAGCCACTGCTGAGGACTTACCCTGACAGTATGGCACTATTCCCCAGGAAGAACTTGTTGCTACCTGATGTTATGTTGATTGCATTAGACTCCTTCCATCATGGAAGAAACAATGACTTGTCCTCACTAGCAAAGAGCATTCTAGGCCAGGTGCAGTGGCTCACACCTGTAATCCTAACACTTTGGGAGCCCAAGGGGGGTGGATCACCTGAGGTCAGGAGTTTGAGACCAGCCTGGCCAACATAGTAAAACCCCATCTCTACTAATAATACAAAAATTAGCTGGGCATGGTGGTGCATGCCTGTAATCCCAACTACTGTGGAGGCTGAGGCAGGATAATCGCTTGAACCCAGGAGACAGAGAAGGTTGCAGTTAGCCGAGATCGGGTCATTGCACTCCAGCCTGCCGACAACAGCAAAACTACATCTTGAAAAAGAAAAAGATCATTCTAATAAATGTAGGTTTTCTTTCCTTCCTCATAATGCTTCTTCCAGAACCTTCATCATATTCTTATAGAGTACCTTATTGAAAATCATGTTACTCTTTTTTTTTTTTTTGAGATGGAGTCTCACTCTGTCATCCAGGCTGGAGTGCAGTGGCATGATCTTGGTTCACTGCAGCCTCTGCCTCCCAAGTTCAAGCACTTCTCTGCCTCAGCCTCCCACGTAGCTGGGATTACAGGCATATGCCACCACACCTGGCTAATTTTTGTATTTTTAGTAGAGATGGGGTTTCACCATGTTGGTCAGGCTGGTTTGAACTCCTGGCCTCAAGTGATCTGCCCGCCTTGGCCTCCCAAAGTGTTGGGATTACAGGCGTGAACCACCGCACCTGGCCCAAAATCCTGTTATTCTATACAATATTGCTTCTTCCCTAGAAATTAATTTTTAGCAAAAAAACTGGGCAATAGAGTCACACATATAAAGTTCAGTGGTTTTCCTATGTACCTTACTCCCAGAAGCAGCTATCCTGATAAAATGGTGGAAAAGCCAACTGAATACCTGGTTATTTATTTATTTACTTATTTATTTTGAGACGGAGTCTTGCTCTGTTGCCCAGACTGGAGTGCAGTGGCATGATCTCGGCTCACTCAACCTCTGCCTCTCAGATTCAGGCGATTTTCTTGCCTCAGCCTCCTGAGTAGTTGGGATTACAGACATGTGCCACCACACCCGGGTGATTTTTGTATTTTAGTAGAGACGAGGTTTCACCATGTTGGCCAGGCTGGTGTGGAACTCCTGACATCAAGTGATCTGCTGGCCTCAGCCTCCCAAAGTGCTGGGATTACAGGTGTGAGCCACTGCGCCTGGCCTGGTTATTTTTTAAATAGTAAGGATATAACAATAAGGTTTTGACGTAAGTGATTAGCTCTACAATTCTTTAGATTACAGGATATTCAGCTTGACTGGGACTATCTAAGAGGAGTCATTATTATTGCTCAGAAATACTTGCTTTTTTTTTTTTTTGAGACAGAGTTTCACTCTTGTTGCCCAGGCTGGAGTGCAATGGCATGATCTTGGCTCACCGCAAACTCCGCCTCTTGGTTTCACTTGATTCTCCAGCCTCAGCCTCTTTAGTAGCTGGGATTACAGGCATGTGCCACCAAGCCCAGC
Organism: Cheracebus regulus; assembly: GCA_963574635.1. Classification (NCBI taxonomy): domain Eukaryota; kingdom Metazoa; phylum Chordata; class Mammalia; order Primates; family Pitheciidae; genus Cheracebus; species Cheracebus regulus. The sequence continues at coordinate 19,330 of CAUYQU010062392.1, read as the reverse complement.
TAATTTAGTATTTTTAGTAGAGACGGGGTCTCTCCATGTGGGTTAGGCTAGTCTCAAACTCCCGACCTCAGGTGATCCGCCTGCCTCAGCCTTCCAAAGTACTGGGACTACAGGCGTGAGCCACCGTGCCTGGCCAGAAATATTTATTAATACCATGACTTTTCCTAATAGACAGATATTATGACAGTTGGGATTTTTTTTCCCCCTTTTCATTTGGAAACAGGATGAAAATGTCTTTGTTTTTCATCAAAATAATTGCATCTTGTTACATGCAGACATAAAGTTGTTCTGGTGTTGACATTCAAAAATGGTGGGTACAGAGTAGCCAAAGGCGTGGACTATGCCAGGTATTAAGCTGTTGACTCTTCATCACAAAACCCATGTTCTGTATCTGTTTCACGATGCTGGTGGGACTCTGAAAACTGCATCTCTCCTTTACCACCTGGCCTTTTGTTACGATCTGTCAATAGTGGGTGTTAGAGAGAGAGTGAAAGTTGGAAAATGGAACAAGAAGCTTCTCTCCTGTTTGCTTGTTATTTCTGCCAGTATCACCAGAAAATGGACCTGCTGTCTGGTAGCAGCAGTTGTTTCCAGCTTCCTATTTCTTTCTGGACTCCCAAGACTCATCATTTCTCCTCAGAGGTACCCGCACCAGCCAGGCAGTGGCCCCCTTGTCAAAGGCCTGAGTCCCAGCTTCCTTGGGCTTCTTTTCTGAACTTCCAGGCTGTGATAATCTGGCCTCTTTCTTTTGCCCCTTCAGCAACAGGAGCTGCTTCCTTCGTTTATTGTATGTTTCCTCAGGGTAATAAGGTCCTTATGCTGCCTGTGAAATAGTATAATATTATTTGGAGATAGTCTGATTATTTGAAGATATGTATTGCAAACCTTACAACAACCATTAAAACTTGTTTAAGGCACTTAATGGTTTAATATACTGTATTAGATTGTCAACACTTAGTGCCATTTTCCTCCTTTTCTCTTCTCTCATGGATTGCTAGATCTGGAAGCTTGGGAACTACACTTCCCAGCATTCCTTGCCAGAGGGTTACTACATAGATTCTGCCAATGAGAAGTATACTTGTTTCTTATTATTTATGGGGGTTATGCCCTATAAAGTCTCTGTGAACACTAAATAAGCAAATACTGAAACATTGCTCCTAGGGGAAATATAGTGTTGGGTTCCTCCGAGCCTCTGGTCACAACATTTTCATCAACCAATTAATATATAATCTGGCCAGGTGCAGTGGTCCACTCCTGTAATCCCAGCACTTTGGGAGGCCAAGGCGGACAGATCACATGTGGTCAGGAGTTCAAGACCAGCCTGGCCAATACGGTAAAACCCTGTCTCTACTAAAAATACAAAAATTAGCTGGGTGTGGTGGTGCACACCTGTAATCCCAGCTACTCAGTAGGCTGAGGCAGGAGAACTGCTTGAACCTGGGAGGTGGAGGTTTCAGTGAGCCAAGATTTCACCACTGCATTTCAGCCTGGGTGACAGAGTGAGACTCTGTCTCAAAAAAAAAAAAAAATCAACATATAATCTTATTTTGTGTGTTTCTATTTAGGGACACCTTATTAATATACATTGTTAATTTGTTAACCTTAAACTCAACTGGGTGTGATGGCTTATGTCTGTAATCCTAGCACTTTGGGAGGCTGAGGTGGGTGGATCACCTGAGGTCAGGAGTTTGTGACCAGCCTGGCCAACATGGTGAAACCCTGTCTCTACTAAAAACACAAAAATTAGCTTGGCATGGTGGCATGTGCATGTAATCCCAGCTACCTGGGAGGCTGAGGCAGAAGAATTGCTGGGACCCAGGAGGTGGAGGCTGCAGCGAGCCGAGATCACATCACTGCACTCCAGCCTGGGTGACAGAACAAGACTCCATCTCAGAAAAAAACAAACAAACAAACACACACACGCACACAAAACTCACACCCAACAGCACTATAACTTATGCCTGAATGAAACTTTATCTAATTTACATATGTTCTCAGTAAGGTCCTGCCACAGCCAGCTCGTGCTCGGGAACACCAGACAGCAGTTCAGTGCTATACCTGGGGCCACTTTAATCAGTGAAATCTCCCAGAAAAAACACAAAAATATGAAAAACATAGCACTAAATAGATGGAGAAAGGACATTTACTTATAGTACAAGAGTTGAAACAAGAAGGCAGAGTGTTGTTTGACCTCAGCTGGGAACATATATATCGACCGATGCAAATTTTTTGCTGCTCTGTGCACGTCCATGAATGACCACAAAAGTGCTGTGAGTATTCATTCTGGGATACAAATAAAGTGTAGCAAGCAGGCTAATTCACAAATATGGAACTGGAATCCATGAATAACGAGGATCAACCGTATGTCTGTTTCAGCATGCCCACTTCTGCCATCTGCCAGGGTAGAGGAAGATGGTAGAGAATTTCCACTTCGCTGAGGATTGACCATTGTTTTTGCCAGGCTTCTGAGAGCCACCCCAGTAGCTGGGTTCCTTACTGGGGTATTAAATCCCTTGTCCTGGCTGGGCGTGGTGGCTCATGCCTATAATCCTAGCACTTCGGGAGGCTGAGGTGGGCGGATCACTTGAGTCAGGAGTTTGAGACCAGCCTGGCCAACATGGTGAAACCCCATCTTTAATTAAAAAAAAAAATTAGCTGGGTGTGGAGGCATGCGCCTGTAGTCCCAGCTGCTCAAGAGGCTGAGGCAGGAGAACTGCTTGAACTTGGGAGGTGGAGGTTGTAGTGAGCCAAGATTATAGCACTGCACTCCAGCCTGGGCAACAGAGCAAGGTTCTGTCTCAAATCAGTCAGTCAGCCAATCAATCAATCAATCAATACGTTGTCCTGAGAAAGTGTCCCTAAGTCAATGATTTCTTGCTTATCAAATCTTACATTCCAGCTTCCCTGATCGAGTACCTGCCAAATCCAATTCCAGGGGTACTCCCCTTGCTTGAGCCAGTATAAACTGGTTAATTTTTGCAATTTCTGGATAGCATCTCTGTTCTCCCTTGTTTGGTCCAGTGCATCCCCAGTCAGGTTACTTTGGGATTTAATCCTAGTTTCCAGCCTGGCAGCCAGGAGTGGAAGCAGGGGCAGCAACCAAGCGGGCATGAGTTGCCTGTGCAGAAGAGCCTCTGTAGCATCTTCCAGCACAGCAATAGCTCCAGTACTAACTCAGGACAGGTAGGCCAACTTGGGAAGCTCAGAGAGGCCTGAGGTACATGTCATGGAGCCAACATCCTCAGGGATATCCATCCAGATGTTCTTATCCTATGTTTCAGAATCCTTGGTTAACCCCACCAGGGGATCCTGACCTTTACACAATAGACTTTCCTTGCCTGAGTATTCAAACATCTCTGGGGCTCTGGAGCGTAACTTAACTCTTCAGCCTGCCACTCAATTGTGTCTGTCCTTCACCACCACAAATAGTAAGAGCCTCTTTATAAGCTACCACCAAAGCTCTCTGGTTCTCAGGCTTAGCCATTAACTGCTCCTTAACAGCTCTCAGTCTCTCCTTATCCTTCTGCAACACATCCAGTCAACTAACTTCCTCTGTCTTTGTCCACATTGTTCTCCCCATATTTTTCAGACTGGAAAATATGTGCCCACCATAGCATTCTCCTCCATGAGAATATTTTCCCAGGTTGCCATCAGTGAAATAATTAGCAAGTAAGCCACCACCTTGTTCCAGAGACTATCTGTGCCCCAGCAGGAGGGTATTCTCTTACCTATTGGGCAGTGGGTGAACCATCCCAAATCCACAACTCACCACCTATTTTTGGTGCCTATTCCCGGTACTTCTTGTGTCTGTCCAGGTTCACTAAGGAGCAGGTGTGACAACAGAATTAAACATGCAAGGATTTTATCAGGGGAAATGGGCAGGGAGCTGGGACAGGTTGAGAAAGCCATCAGACTGTGAATCAAGTCTGACCTCAAGTGAAGGAGAGAGGGAAGGGAGTGTGTGGAAGCATCCCATACTACCACACTGTGCAACAAAGGGTCAGCAAGGCTGTCAGGCTGTCCTTGAGCCAAAGATTATCACCAGAGGACTCCCATTGTCACCCAGGAACAGGCCTGCCTTGGTATGCCTGCCATGGTCGGTCATTGGGTGCAGCCCATGGGTAACATGGCTTTGGTGCCAATGCTTCGATGGATTTCAGAGTGCAGAAGTTGGGCCCTTGGTCAAATAACCTCCCTATAGTTGGAAGTCTCTCAGGTGCATTCTCGTGGTCACTACGGTATTAACTCACTTTTCCTTAGGAGCACCCTGTAAGATAGGTACTCTGGATATTATCTTCTCAGAAATGAGCTAACTGAGGCATAAAGAGCTTTGGACACTTGTCCAAGGCCACATAGATGGGAAGCAGAAAAGCCAAGATTGTTCCTAGAACTGACTAAATTCAAAATTTCACTTTCAGTCCCTCTTCTTCCACCTCCTTCCTGCTGCCTATATTGATGGCTGTTTTCCCTGACGCCTCTTGGTGGCACCTCACCATTATACCTGTGTGCACAGGAAAAGCACCTGTGTCCCTAATGACAGTGCTCTTTCCCGCACCCTATTTTCTGTCTTCTGATTTCCCCAGAGATACTAACTGCCAGGTTCTGGAGGATACTTTATTCCAGAATCCTCATAACACCTGGGTGTGGATGGCCTCTGCAAAGGGGCTACCTCTTAGGCAACAGAAAAGAGTGGGTTATGCCTGGAATTAATTATCTTTTGCTGTGTAACAATTTTATCACAAATGTGGCAGCTTAAAATAACACACATTTAGCCAGGCATGGTGGCTTATGCTTGTAATCTCAGCACATTGAGGGCTGAGGTGGGCGGATCACAAGATCAAGAGATTGAGACCATCCTGGCCAACATGTTGAAATTTTTGTATTTGTAAAAATACAAAAATTAGCTGGGTCTGGTGGTGTGAGCCTGTAATCCCAGCTACTCAGGAGGCTGAGGCAGGGGAATCGCTTGAACCCAGGAGGCGGAGGTTGCAGTGAGCCGAGATCGTGCCACTGAACTCCAGCATGGGTGACAGAGTGAGATTGTGTCTAAAAAAAACCAAAAAACAAAACAAAAAAACACCCACACATTTATTATCTCAATGTTTCTATAGGTTTCTATTCCTTTCCCTCATTGAGAGTGAATAGGGACAGCTTAGCTAGGCACTCTTTTTCAGAGTCTCTGCAGTCGCATCTGAAGTTCAACAGGTGAAGAATCTGCTTCTGAGTTTATGTGATTGTTGGCAGCATTCTGTTCCTTTCAGGCTACTGGGCTGAGGCCCCAGTTTCTTGCTGGCTGTTGGCTGGAGGCTGCCCTCAGTTCCTTGCTGCGTGAACCTCTCTATAGGGCAGCTCACACCATGACAGCTTAGATCTTCAAGGCCAGCCAGAGAGTCTCCTAGCAAGATGGGTTACAGTTCAATGCAATCACATGCATCCTAAAACCTTTGCCTCATTCTATTGGCTAGGAGCAAGTCAGGTCCTGCCCACACAAGGGCAGAGACTTCATGATGTGGGGATTATAGGGTCTGTCTGCCACACCTTCCTTTTGGTCAGCATCTCTAATGAGAACAACTACTTGAACCATCCCAAAGTTTGGCTCTCCATGAAGTGTAAGTCTGTGTGAAGACAGCTGGGTTGAGGATTGACCCTTGGTGATTTCTCCAATCCTCCTTTCCTCCTGTGGCTCAAAAATTCTTTTCCCTCATTGAGAGTGACTCAAACATAACAGATACTAAGAATGTGCTCATTATCCCAGCACATCACACTTTACAATGAACTCTAGTGGACACAGCTAAGATCCTCTCCACATCCTGTTACACATATTTAAGCATGGGAATGAGGGATTGATCAGATTTTACAATAAATTTTATTTATTTATTTATTTATTGAGATGGAGTCTTGCTCTGTTGCTCAGGCTGGAGTACAGTGGCGTGATCTCAGCTTACTGCAGCCTCCACCTCCCGGGTTCAAGTGATTCTCCTGTCTCAGCTTCCCAAGTAGCTCGGACTACAGGCACATGCCACTGTACCTGGCTAATTTTTGTATTTTTAGTATAGACAGGGTTTTGCCATATTGGCCAGGCTGGTCTCGAACTCCTGACCTCAGGTGATCTGCTTGCCTCGGCTTCCCAAAGTGCTGGAATTACAGGTATTAGCCACTGCCCCTGGCCAACAATAACTTTAAAAAATAGCTTTATTGAGTTATACTCACTTAGAGAGTATAATTTGGCCAGACGTGGCCAAGTTTCCATTCTCTCCACCTTCTCATCAACATTTGTTATTGTCTATCTTATTTGTTGTAGCCATCCTAACAGGTGTGAAGTGGTTTTGATTTGCATTTCCCCAATGCAATGATATTGAGTGCTTTTTCATGTGCTTATTGACCACTGTGTATCTTCTTTGGAGACATGTCTATTCAGATCCTTTTCTCTCTCTCTCTCAGACTGAACTTGGTTTTATTGCTTTAAGAAACCTATTATTTCTCATTTATCACCATCTAAGCTTTCTCTGTCTTCTTTAAAGTTGAACTCCCTTCTTTCCTGCTTCATTTTTCTCTCATAGCACTTTTCTCTATCTAGCCTACTACTGATTTTAATAGCTGCCTTAGCCTACTAGAATGTCAACTCCACGAGGACAAGAATTTTTGCCTCTTTTATTCACTGCTGTTTTCTCAGCATTTATAGTAGCACTTGGCACATAGCAGAGAACCATTAGATATTTGTAGAAAGAATGAATACACCCTTCTGGAAGCAACAACAATGAAAATTAAATGACCTTTTCTCAATTTAAAATTGGATTTACAATAACTCTTAATATATCACAAAAGAATCTGTGTTCATTGAAGAAAACTTAGTATGCATAGGTGTAATAAAATTATAGATACCATTTAGCAAGCATACATTGCACATACTGTGCTAAATTCCTTCTGTGCTTGCCCTAAGTCACACAGGTAAATATAATAGTAGCCAATGTTTATTGAGCTCCTGTTAGGTACCAGGCCCTCTTCTATGTATTATCTCATTAATTCCTCCCAACAGCCTGTCTAAAGAGGCTGCTACTTTTATCATACTCATCTGTCAATAAAGAAATGGAGGCACACTGAGATGCTAACTAACTTGCTCACATGCACACAGCTTGCTGGTGGCAGAGCCAGGGCAGAACCATTGCACTATACTGTCTCTTGTTCTCTCTTTCTCTCTCTCTCTCTCTCTGAGACAGGGTCTCCCTCTGTCGTCCAGGCTGGAGTGCAGTGGCACCATCACTTGAGGCTCACTGCAGCCTTGATATCCCGGGCTCAAGTGATGCTCCCACCTCATTCTCCTGAGGAGCTGGGACTACAGGCTGCACTGCCATGCCCCACTAAGTTTTGTATTGTTAGTAGAGACAGGGTCTGGCCACATTGCCCAGGCTGGTCTCACACTCCTGAACTCAAGCAATCCTCCCGCGTTAGCTTCCCAAAGTGCTGGGATTACAGGCATGAGCCACTTCACCAGGCTCTTGTTCTGTTTATGCAAAATAATTAAGTACCTTCTTTGAGGATGACTGGTTTCTTAATACAAAATAGCAGAAACTTCCCCCAGAGGTCTCTTAAGACACCGGTTGTTTGACTTCTACTGACTCTATTTCTTTTCTTTTTTGTTTCTTTTTTCCTTTCTTAAGCTTTGGGGAGCATAATAACCAATCTTTCCATACTCATTCATGTTACTGCAACATTACTTTGAAGATGGTAAAAATGACATTCTATTTGTCTACAGGTCCAAGAATCTTTTGGAGTAGGGTAGTGAATAATACCTCCTGCTCGTGGGAGGCAGAACAGAGTTTTGCTGTGGTTCTAAACTTCCAGAGCTTCACAGACCTGGCTTTAATTGCCTTTGCAATTTATTATCCCTGCGACTTTAGCCAAATGACTTAACCTCTGTGCTCACCTCACCGTGCCTGGGACAGCGTCAAGGATCTGGGAGCAGGGAGACAGGATTTGGACACATTCCCCAGCTTTGCACCTGTGTGGTTTTGGGCAAGTCCCTTACCTCGTTGGGCCTAACTTTGTGCAGCTGTAAAATGGGTGAGACCCCAGGATTTCTGAGGTTTCTTCTGGCTCTGAAGTTCTGGGTGCTGTGCCTACCTCCCAGCTGTGAAGAATGGGCACTAAGGCGATGTCTCGCTTACAAAATCATTTTTGCTGAAAACGATAAATTCTAGGTATGGATTTAGGGAGTAAATTGGGTGAGGCCTGGACGGCCGTGCGGGGAAGGAGATGCGCGGCTATTTCTAGTCAGGGGATGGGCGTGGCGGGCGGCGGGCCGGGTGTGCTGGCAGCGCAGCATCCCTGCGGGAGGAGAGGGCGTCTGCAGACGAGCGCGGAGGCTGAGGCCCGGGAGGACCGCAGATGCAGCGGCTGCGCACTGGCAAGACCAGCCGGCCGATTTGCGTGTCTCCGCCCCTACGACGAGCTGGTTGGGAGGGGCTGTTCTGGCGCCGCGCGCCGATTGGCTGAGCAGGCCGCCGCTCAGGCCCTGGAGCGGACGGTTCCTACTGCGGCTGGGCACCGGCCCCGCTCCCGCGTCTGCCCGCGCTCCAGCTGCGCCCGGCCCGGCCCCAGCCCGGCTCGGCGCGGCCCCGGCCTCTGAGCGAAGGCGCCGCTGCTGGTGGGCCGTTCCCAGGGCCATGAGGAAGCGGCGGCAGCCACTGCGGCTCGCGTCAAGGTGACCGGCCGGGACTGCGGCGGCGGCGGGGAGAGCGGCGGTGAGAGGCGCGGCAGGCGGGGAGGGGCGGGGCGGACCCTGAGGGAGCTGCAGGTGCGGGGGGCGGAACCCCGAGGGCCGCCGGACCCGGGGAGGGGCCTCTGTGCGGGAGGCGGGGCGGGACCGTGCCTGCGTGTGCCCGGCGCCGAGGCCTGGCCCGGGTCCGTGGGTTCTGGAGTCCGGAGCCGGGGGCGCGCCGGTCCCCGGGAGCATGAAGGACTGCGGGGGAAGCGGTGCGGGCGCGGGGGGGCGGGGTTGGGGAGGCAGTTGGGCGGGGCACCGCGGCTGCAAGGTGCAGGGGGCGGGGCCGGCGGGGCTGCCGTGGGTAGGGCTGCGGGGTGCGGCCGGCTCGGCCGGCCGGTGGAAAGCACAGGTGCGGGGGGCGGGGCCCGGGGACCTGCAGCGGCGGGGGGCGGGACCCAGGCCGCTGCGGGGCGGAAGCAGGGCCCCAGGTGAGGAGCGGACGATGGTGGGTGGTCGCCCGAGAGCAGAAAGCCGCCCTCTCCGCTGCCCAGTGGGGCTTGGGTGGGAGCGAGGGCTTTGGGCTCCCTGCGGATTCTGGGGGCATCCGGGGCTGCCGCTGGAAGGGCCATTCGGGCCTGCCTTTGCTTCTGCTGACTCGGGCTTGGAGCTCAGCTGCCTCCCCTATGCCACGCCGCGCCCTAAGTGGGGCGCACTGTTTTTCGCACCTCAGGGGCTTTCCTGTTGCTGTTGAAGGAACATGCCTGGATGCGAGGCGGGGGGCAGGGGGTTGGCTGTCATTGATGATAGGCTGTTGAAAAATGTGTGTGCTTGGGGGGTATTGTGAGGCTTGGAGGGGTCCTGGCCTGCTGGCTCCTGGTACCAGAAGCTGCTGTAGGTCTCAGCAGTGCGTCTCAAAAAGACTGAAATGGCAGCCTGGTAAGTGGGAAGAGCAGGGATGAGAATTCAGAAGCTTTTGATTATGCTACCTGGGAGAGTTTTTCACTCTGTTTCCTCCTTTGCGAAATGAGCATCTTAGTACCTGCCTGTGTGCCTCCCAGGGGGCTGGTGAGGATAGGATGAAACCGTACCTACTGAGCAAATCGCTGGGTAGTTATGAGTTTCCCTTTTCTTTTGCCGACGGGCGGGTTGGATTCAGGGACTGGAGAGTCTAAAGAAGAGAGGGTTTGTTAAGAGGTGAGACTGGACCATTTTCTTTTAGCAGTTTGGGATGAGGTTTAGTTGGGAGTTCCCAAAAGACTCAGCTGTGTCTTGGATCGTGACTGCTTCTCCCTATGAGGCCTCTGAGGGAGCTGCTGCAACGTGGCAGTGGCAAGTGGAAGCAGAAGCAGAACATTTGTTTGTTGAACTTTAGACCCCAACCCTGATGAGGACTCTGAGCTGGAGCATACAGCTCAGGCCTGAGGCTATGGAAGTCCCTCTCCCTCCATCCAAGTACAGACCCCAATTTCACCACATTCCAAAAAGGCTGGGTGTGTTGCTTCACGCTTGTAATCCCAGCACTCTGGGAGGCCGAGGTGGTTGGATCATTTGAGGTCAGGAGTCTGAGACCAGCCTGGCCAACATGGTGAAACCTTGTCTCTACTAAAAAATACAGAAATTAGCCGGGTGTGATGGTATGTGCCTGTAATCTCAGCTACTCAGGAAGCCAAGGCAGGAGAATTGCTTGAACCTGGGAGGGGGAGGTTTCAGTGAGCCGAGATCATGCCACTGCACTCCACCCTGGGCAATGGAATGAGACTCCTCCATCTCAAAACACACACAAAAAACTCGAAGACCCCCAAAAGAAGGTAATGCCAGGACTCCACTGGAGCAGCGAGAAAGCAGGATGACGGGGCTCTTTCTGAATTTCAGAAGAGTGCTCTGTACCCATATATGTGACCTTTCAAAGCCCAGTGCTTCTGCTCACTGGCAGTTGACCAGTTCAAACTGTAATGCCTCCTAACTTTGTTGCATAGACAGAAGCGAAGGTAGCTGGATGTTTCACTACTAACCTGCTTTTTTTTTTTTTTTATATACCGTAGAAGCTATGGGACTTTTGGGGGCCAGAAACCATGGTGCTGGCCTCCCTCATTACCACTGGTTGGTATAGTGGTGACCCAGTGACATTGAGGGGATTAGGCCCTTACTGGGTCTGTGCTTGTGTGGCAGGTACCGGAGGATCTAGAAGCAGCAGGTGAGAGTTCTCCCACTCTGCCTTGGCAGAAACAGTGTGAATGGCTCTCAGAGACTGCTGCTCTCTGAGTGACCATCATGCTCTTTGGGTTAGAAGGAAAGGCCAAACTTAGTGGCAAAGAAGAGCTAGAACATGCGTTGAATAATGAGGGGATTGGTAACATTTAGGGTTGAGAGAAAGACTTCATTAATGAAAAATACTGCATCTTAGGCTCTCTGATGTGGCCCACCTCTTGAAATTGATTTTTGTTTTCAGTATGAAGGGTAAGAGCTCTGACTTGGAAGTCAGTCAGGTCTCTTTGAAACTGCAGGCTGCCACCTCCTGCTGAGTGAACCAGCACTACTTTCTTAGCTTCACAGAGCTTTGGTTTCTTTATTTGTAAAGCAAGGATAACCATGCCCACCTTGTGAGGTGGTTATGAAGAATAAATGAGACAGGAGGGGGTAAGGTACCTGATCCACTTGGCCCTCATTGTTAGGGTCCTGTTCTGTCTCTCACTGCCTGCCCATTTTTCAACACAAGCCACTCAGAACAGCATGTAAGATGCAAGGAGAGCAGGACAGGGAATTTCGAGGCCTCAACTTCTTATATAACCTTGAACAAATCCCTTCCTCTCTCCAGACCTTGGTTTTCTTAGCTGAGTGAGGAGGGTGTCAGACTATGTGATCATCAAGAGTCCTTCTAGCTCTAGTCTTCTGGTTAGCGTGCTGTCATATTTTCTTCAAAGGCAGGAGGGAGGAAACTAATGACCTGTTGTTTAGTTCTTCTCTTAAAAATATCTGTCTAGCACCTTGCCTGGCATGCAGTAGGTGCTCACTGAATGCTTGTTGAAAGAACAGATGAAGGACTTTAACTAGAAAGAAGGTGTGGCAAGTTGTCCCTGATGCTTTTATGCATATGGTATCTGTACCTTTAACATGCATTTTATTTATTGCACAAAAATATTGTAACATTAGTAAAATTAGTGAACCTCAACATAAAAGACAAAAGTTGTTGCATGGTTCCATTTAATCACACATTAAGTTCATTGAATTTTTGTTCATAAACATACATAATTCTTCATGGATGCAATTGTATGTATGTAAGCATTTGGGAAAGGCCCAGTAATAAATGGTTTCTTTAAATATAGTTTAAAACTTTTTTTTTTTTTAAGAGACAGGGTCTTTCTATGTCACCCAGACTGGAGTGCGGTAGCACAATCATGGCTCACTACAACCTTGACCTCCCAGGCTCAAATGATCCTCCCACCATAGCCTCCCAAGTACTGTGCCACAACACCTGGCTAATTTTTAATTTTTTTTGTAGAGATGGGAGTCTTGCTATATTGCCCAGGCTGGTCTCCAACTCCTGGGCTCAAGTGATCCTCCCACAGTGTTGGGATTACAGGTGTGAGCCACCACATCCAGCAAATACAATTTTCGTTTTATATTTTGAGGAAGTGAAAAAGTCACACATGGATTTTTTTAAGGCAAGTAGGGGAATAAATTGTAAAGTTAGTGTCTTTCTTGCCTCAAGTTGACAGTTCCTAATCCTTTTCCCTAGAGGCAACCACTGTTACCAGTTTCTTGTTTATTATATGTTCTTTCTCTTACACAAAGAATAGCATTCTGTACATACTGATTGCTGCTTTATGTATTCACTTGATTTACTTTGGAAATTGTTCTAACATTGGAAAATATGTCAATTGGTATGTACAGTTCCTTTTTTCTTGAGACAGCATCTTGCTCTGTCTCCAGGTGCCAGGCTAGAGTGCAGTGGCATGATCTTGGCTCACTGCAGCCTCCGCTTCCTGGGTTCAAGCAGTTCTCCTGCCTCAGCCTCCCAAAGTAGCTGGACTACAGGTGCGCGCCACCACACCCAGCTAATTTTTGTATTTTAGTAGAGATGGGGTTTCACCATGTTGACCAGGATGGTCTTGATCTCTTGATCGGACCTTGTGATCCACCCGCCTCGGTCTCCCAAAGTGCTGGAATTACAGGCAAGAGCCACCGTACCTGGCCACAGTTCCTTCTTAATAAATGCTTTTGACTGATAGAAGCACAATTTTGTACCTCCACCCCCCACTCCCCAATGATGTTTACTCAATATTGGTTAGCACTCATTATTTAGAAGACTAACAAGAGACATCCTTTGTCCTCCTCTGGGAAAAAATGTGGCCTTGGTCCCAGTGAACAGTAGATTAAAGGACAATCCATGTATCTGGATGCAAGGCAGAGTACAGAAAGAGAAAGGAAAAGGAATTTGTTTACTGGTAATTGAGAACTGATTTTCCATTCAGGTCATGATTCAAAGTCCAGCTCTGTCATTTACTGGCTGTGTGACTTGGAACGATTTACCTAATCTCTCTGCATCTTAGTTTCCATATCTGTAAAATAGATAATGGTAATAGGATCTGTCTTCAGGGATTTTTGTGCAGAGGAAGTGAGATCATGCAATGCAAAGTACTTATAGCAATAGCAGGTCATAGTAGGTGCTTAAGAAGGATGAGCTACTATATTATTAATGATCTGAAATAGACTCTTTTTTTTTGTGAGCAGATATTTACTGGACATTTAAGGGGGAGCCATGGAGAATGCCTAAAGTCCTCGCCCTTGATGTGCTCACATGCTCTGTATGGAGATTGGCACACAAGTTGTGGATTACCGAACAGTATAGTGGGCTAAGTGGTGGGAGGTGAGCAGTGTGTGAGGTCGCAGAGGCAGGGAACAAGGACTTCTTCCTGGGGTGATTTGGGAATTGCCTCCTCAGCTCAAATTTTCCCTCCTTTGTGAAACCTACTTAATTTTTTCAGGCACCCTCCTATTTGTACTCCCTTGACTTTCATTCTGTGTGTACCTGGATCAGAGCACACGTCATGTTACTGCATGTGTGACTTTTTGCCTGTATCGATACTCTGCACAAGGAAAGTCTCCCGCTTTCTTTGCTGCTGGATCTCCAGGGCTTGGCACCGGCTAGGCTCTTTTTGAACAGTGTGATGGACCTATGCTGTGACAAATCATGCTACTAAATGGTGGCAAATTTTTATTTATACATCACCACGTCTCTGGTGAAACTCATTCTCTGGACTCTACTTCTTCACTCCCCCAGTGTTTGAGTGCTGGCTCTGAGACAGGCATGTGCTGTGCTGTACGCTAGCTGTAGGCTTTGGGTATGGCTGGCGATACTTGTCCTAAAAAGTCTTAGGGATGGGGAAGAAAAATATTTGTTGCAGATGCTGAAAGTCAAGATGAGGAAGCAGAAAAATGGACAAGTCTGAAATGAGCCGCTCATGCTTGCTGAAACTCACCTCTCCTTTCCGCAGAAGTATGGCTGCTCTCCCTTCCCTCGGGCTGGGGTGTGGAGGAGCAAGCCAAAGGAGCTGAGTAGGTAGCCCATAGATTTTAACCGAGGGGAAGGGTTGGTTGGATTGGCTTCTGTGAGGAGTGTTTCTGGGCCTCCTTTCTTAACAGAGAATACACTTGATTTTCTTCAGGTGAGCATTCATTAATCTGCCTTGCTGGGCTCTTGCTTTGGGCTAAGCCTTGTACTGGATGCTGGACACGTGCAGATGAAGCTTTGCCTGTGTCCTTTGGGACCTCGCAGTCAGTGGAGAAGTCACCCACAAATAGAAGGTGACTGAAGGTGATTGACCGTAACAGAGAACTTCTTGTGAAGTAGCCGAGCAGATTCAGGCTCAGAGCCAGGCAGACCTGGGTTCAAATTCTACCTCTGCCACAGACAACCTGTGTGACAATGGGCAGGTGTCTTCCCAGCTCTGAGTCTTGGTTTACTGATTTGGTAAAGTGGGGATAGCAGTATTACCTAACATAGGGCTGTTGAAGATTTCAGTGAAATAATGCAGTGTAGTGTTTAGCACAGTGCCTGCCAGGAAGCTAATGCTTACAGAGTGCTCACTGTTGTATTTATACATGGTGCTGGGGGAGAACCAAGAAGCACCTCATGAGCTGTTTCCTCTGTGTCCTAGTGATAATGTCGTAGTCATGGTGAAAGTTGGGCATTGAAGGTGAAGGTGATGGTCAAGGTGTCTGAGAAATCAACTCTGAAGTCATAAAGTGCTCAAGGAGTCCTCAGGACCTTCCTCACCAGCCCTGTTTGGTGCCAGGGCCATGGGCTTGTCTATAAGTGTTTCCTCCCCACTTTCTGCGTGAGCTCTTCTGGAAGGTGGGTTTCACCCATCATCATTGTGAGCACCTTTTCTTTGTCTGAGCACCTGCACTGATCAATTTGATGACTTTTCCCCCAAAGAGAGGCATGAGTTGTACTTGTCTCACCTGTGCTTACTGAGGAGCACAGAGACCTGAAGACCCAGAACAGCAAATTATTCCTTGGTTTTTCTGTAGAGCTTTCAAATCTGTGGTGTTCTTCTTTGCAGATTTATCTACTGAGCATCGGAGAGGCAGATAGGGCAGTGCTTAAAACACAGACTCTGGAGTTGGGACACAAACAGATGTGGGTTTGTATCCTGACTTCATCACAAGCCATGTGGCTTTGAGCAAATCACTATACCTGTTTCCTCATCAATACAAGAGGTGAGATAGTACATACCTTTGTGTGGTTCATACAGGGTTTCAGGGAGATGCTACAGAATAGGGCTTAGCAGAGGGTTTGCACATTGTGAGCACCCAGGACATGGGAGCTAGAATAGTGTCCTGTTTTCACCCAGGGTCATAAGATTTTTAGGATGCTTTTCTCAGGGTGTTAATGTATTGCCTATGGAAGTTATGTGAGTTATTGCACAAGCAATGTGTTAAAACACACATGTACTTGGTGATGGGGGGCTGGCAAGCACATCCAGGGTAGTAGGCAGAACTCTTCCTGCACTGGGATTGCAGATGCAAGCCTCAGCTCCCACAAAGACATAGGGTACTGGTGAGGAAGAGGACGGAGCCATTCTGGGGGCAGGACCTCTGTCTCAGGCCCATTTAGGAACTGAAGGCCAGCTTCTCAAGTTCTTTCTGTTTAATCATTCTGTTATTCCATGTAAATGATGGGTCTTTAATATGAACTAATAATGCAACATGATACTTTCTCTCATCAGGATTTAAATATTTCTATTTTATGGTTTTAAGGTCAAGTCAATTTTTGAGTAATCAGAAGAAAATTTAAATGTTTGGCTTTGACAGTCATAGGTTTCTTTTAAAATCATCTGAGATGAAAGGAAGAATAAGGAATGTATTTAAGTCTCTGTTTATTGGATACAATAATTATCACCCACTCTTGTATAAGCCTGATAACTAGGGCAAGGGAAGTTTGTGCTTTTGGCATATTTCTGAATAATTAAATATTTATGGAAAACAAGTTAATAGATTCAAGACAGTTTGCTGTGTCTTTCTGTGGCAATAAAGTTCGTTATGTGGAATTACAGAGAGGATTAGTCCTCTCTGCAGCTGTTTTATTTTTTCCTTCTAGGTACCATATCTTTAACACTTTCAGTCCACTAGCATTTATAGATTGTTCTTCTGCTCGGCTCCCACAACTCTCTCACTGTGTGCCCTGCCATAGCATACAGTACCATTGTGCCCACCAGTGACTTCCTCATGACCTTTCTCTAGACTTTACAGAGTAAGAGTCCACATTTGTTCTTGCATATTTAGAGTCTACTCCAGGGCTGGTACAAGGCAGCTAGAAGGGTCTGAGTATGTCATTCCCATTGCTTAAAATCCTCCAGTGGCTTCTAACTTCTGTTAGAAAAAAGACCAAATCATTAGCATGGCCTGCGAGCTATAAGAATATGCTTTCTAGGGTGACTGCCTGATATGTCTGTCTCCCCTGGTGCAGTGCAGTCCCATCAGGTCTTGGGCTATGGCTGTTTTGCCCACCAACAGGTCCTCAGTGCCTAGCCTAGCATCTGGCCTGTAGTAGATGCTCCATAAATGTTTATTGGATGAACAAATGGAGCCAATATTGGATGAACAAATGGGTGCACTTTGACTGATTTGAATCTATAAAATAAGAAGGTCGTTGGATTTGAAGTTCCATCTGTTATACAATATCTCAATACTTTACAACACTTAAAAAGATCTCTTTACACCTTTTATTCCAGACTTATATTGATTCTGCAGGTAGGTAGGGCAGGTTTTGATATGCATAGAAGAAAATGGAAGCTCAGAGAGGTTAAATACGTTGCCCAAGATGCAGCTATGAGAGAAGCTGAGGGTCCTAATGCCTCAGGGGCCTCTTCTCACGCTCCTGCTGCGTCAGGGTGTGGTTTCTGACATACTCATTGTAGAAGTCAGGTGAGATAAGGCAACAGGGCTTCATTGGAAAAAGGTACTTAAAACAGTTTTTCTTGGTTTTAGATATTTCAGTTTCTTGATAATTGAATTTGAGGAGTTGAGTTAAATTTGGAATGATGGATTTAAAGTCTTGTTTCATTCTATGGGTCAGAAAATACTGAATTTTCCTGTAAATGGTTAAAGTATAGTAATTATTCGTACCTGTGATGATTAGTTTGTAACTAGGGTTAAAATTTGTGTTGTTGAGAAGCTCTCTTTTTTTTTTTTTTAAGAGAGGCAGTCTCGCTGAGTCACCTGGGCTGGAATGCAGTGGCTATTCACAGGTGCGATTATAGCACACTACAGCCTCCAACTCATGGCCTCAAGTATTCCTCCTCCCTCAGCCTCCCAGGTAGTTCCCAAGTGCCACTCCACCTGGCTGACAAGCTTTTTTTTTTTTTTTTTTTTTTTTTTGAGACAGAGTCTTGCTCTTTTGCCAGGCTGAAGTGCAGTGGCATGATCTCGGCTCACTGCAACCTCTGTCTCCCGGATTCAGGCGATTCCCCTGCCTCATCCTCCTGAGTAGCTGGGACTACAGGCGCGCGCCACCACACCGGGCTAATTTTTTTGTATTTTGGTAGAGACGTGGTTTCACTATGGCCAGGATGGTCTCGATATCCTGACCTCATGATCTGCCTGCCGCCTCAGCCTCCCAAAGTGCTGGGATTACAGGAGTGAGCCACCGTGCCGTGCCGGCCAACAAGCTTTTTGATAAGATTAGAAATTACTTGCTGATTGATATGTAGCATCCTTTGCTGTTTTCAGAAGATAATTGTTGTTGTTTCAGTTAGTTTATTTCTTTACTATATCTCTGGCCATATTTGCTATGAGACACCTTGGCAATGAGCACCACTATGGCCTTTGTGCTTATCACATATAGTGTCCGTCTATCCTGATGGTTACCATTCATTGAATCCACTCTTTCCACTTTCCAGATGTGGGTGGAAACTTTGCTAGAGTTTCCTACTCAGGTGTCCTGATTCCCCACCTGACAAAGACCATGAACTGAAACACATATATATGCATATGGCAGTTTCTCAACAGCTGCTTGCAGTTCATGTACTGCTGGTAATAAACCATGCCCATGGTGAAGCGTTTATCTCAGATGAAAGTGTCTGCTTCGGGGGCCTTTGTTGAATCTGCAATGTGGCTGTATGGGAACAAGGCCCAAACTTGACTTAGCACACAGCTCCAGTATCTAGTTCAGTGTTGGTGGCTAGCTAAGAAAAGACAGTGCCTCTTGTGGTCTGTTAACACCATCATGATCTCAGGGGACTTCTTAAGGACTGAGAAATTCTTGGAACCTAGTTTTGTCAATATTGCCAGTAGTACTTGCGGAACAGAGAAGCAGCCTAGAAAGATCAATGAATGTGAAGTCAGAATGCCAAATGTGTCCATTTGCTTTGAGTCTCCTACTTTCCAAGTAAACAGGAATATCTCTGGTATGCATGCATCTTTTTTAGTAGGAAAGCCCCAGTTTTAATATCTGAGATTGTGTTATGAGGCTTAAGACGGAACAAAGAGAGCCAGAGGATTATCAAGGATTGTACCAATAATTGAAGGTAACCTTATTCCTCATTCTTCCTTGTCCTTCATAACTACTTGCCTACCAGCTCATCTGGACATCCATCCATCCAGTTCTTGTCCAGAGTCTACTGAGTGCCTGTGCTATGCCGAGTGTGAGGCCACAGTGGTAGAAAAAGACAGATCTGGTTCTTGCTGTCCTTTAGCTTACAGTCTAGTAGCTAGACTAGACTATACAAAACAATAACAAATACACAAAAAAGTAATTATAGGGGCTGGGTGCAGTGGCTCACGCCTGTAATCCCAGCACTTTGGGAGGCCGAGGCAGGTGGATCACTTGAGGTCACGAGTTCAAAACCAGCCTGGCCAACATGGTGAACATCTCTACTAAAAATACAAAAAATTAAGCCAGGTGCAGTGGCTCATGCCTGTAATCCCACTACTTTGGGAGGCTGAGGTGGGCGGTGTGAGGTTTGTTTCCGAGGATAAAACGAAGAAACTGAGGCCAGCACCAAAATAATCCAATGCAAGGGAATTTATTCAGGCTCCCGGGTGAGGTTCTGCGGTCTGGACAGGAGGGGCTGGAGAAGTCGCACAGACTCCTCTCAGACAGGGGGTTTTATAGGGAGTGAA